>OMNN01008722.1:4743-21499 GCA_900302755.1 Chromis chromis
GGCGGGGGGGTTTATCCAACCTTCTCCCGTCTTCTCCTCCACTCTGAGCAACAGGTTAAGGCCGCGCACATCCAACCGCTGCCCTGGGGATATGTTATGACAACCGAAAACGGTGAACAGCGAGAGCAAGAAGTGGCATGAACGGATCTCAAGGTTCCTGACATGTGGGGGTGGGTGAAAAGGACCTCTGTTGAGAAGTGTCTAGCCTGGAGATACAACCATCAACTCATGTACCATCAGGCCGCCGCGGAAAAGTGTCTGGGCCGACTTCTGGTTACCGTGCTGAAGGAAGGGAAAACAAATGCAGCTATCAGTGGCAAACAGGAGCTCACAACGCTAATTATGTGAAAGGATGCTTGAGTTTTGCTCTGCCTGCTCCTGGACTCATTGATTCTCCCCCTCCCAGATCGGCAGGCACCACAGTGACGGAGGCTCTGGGGTGAGGTTGATTGAGATGTGGTTTTGTTAATGCGCCAGGCAGTGCCCCCGGGATGATTTTCCTCCCACTAAATCACCGAGGAGCTATTGTGAAATTTTCACAGCTCGTTCTGGGAAATCCAATCATGCCACTTTCACACATTACTCCTTGACAGTCAGTCTGTGGCTGGCAAATTCACAAACAATCCATCTCCCGTCTCTGTCGTTCACTCCTCAGCGATTTGTGACTTGTAATCTCACCTCGCTGTGAAAACTTTTATATTATTAGCGTTGGTGTCTCTGACTGCAGACGAGAAGGAAGCCTCTGGATGGACACACAGGGATATTCTGACACCTATCTGTGGAAAAAACCAGAGGATAGCCTAATTAGAGCCAGTCAAGGGGAGATGACAAAAGCTAGCCCGAGGAGATGTTTCTCAGAGTCTTTCCTGTCACATGTCTACATGTCAACAGATTATGCCATAGCCTACGCTCAGAGCCTGTCTCAGAAGGCCAAAGGATCTCTGTCAGCTATAACGTTTAACAGAATATCAAATGTAATGGAAAATGTAGCCTACAGCCCAGATTTAGATTTGGCAAGTTTAAGTGAATCACCTGAAGTAAGTTGTCATTTAAGGAGCGTTTTGAACCAGGATTCAGTGTCTGCACGACATTCAGTGCAAACATCTGGTGTCTTGTTTCACCTCAGTGATGTGTCACAGCAGTTAGAACCTATTCATAAGATTAAATAATTGTTGGAGTTTGTGTTGTGTTTCTTTAACAGCTTGTCTACCAATGAGAGGCTGATGTTTGGTGGTGTCCCCTAAACATTTATTACGAAGCTAAAATTGTTCAATCATGCTTTTTCTGTTTTAGCCTCAATGCTCAGGGTCAGAAAAGCTCAGTGCCTCAGTTAAAAAAACCAAACACCCACCTGAACAGATAGGCCTTTCTATAACATTTTATTCTTTAGAATTTTGCTACTTATAATTGGTTTGTCCAGCTTGGGAATCATTGGAATCATTACAGAGTTATGATATATGATACTGTTTTATAGTGCCTTTTTAAGGCTTCACTGTCTTTACTAATGTTTTGTTATAATTTTTAATGTTTTATTGTTGCTTCTAAGAGAAGAGAAGATATTTTTTTTAAAGATATAAAGCTATAAGTATGATACATTACTGAAATAAAATAAGTATGCTAAAATAGACTAAAATAGAAAAGTAAAAAGTAATGCTTGAAATGATACTGAGGCAATAAGTGATGCTACAGGTGACGGTGAAATATTGCACATGAAATTGAAATATTGCACATGAAAATTACATGTTGCACATGAAGTAATACTGCAAAGGATATTGATATGAACAGTTTGAAGGCCACTGGTTTTAATACTTTGTAAATTTTAGGATTTTGTAAAGCAGCTTGTAACTAAAGCGTTGAAAAGTGCCACAGAAATCCATTTTATATAAGAAGAAGATTTAGTGTATCTCACAAAAACTGAAGAGCGATTGCCTCTCCCTATATACAGTCTCTGTAAGAACACATCTAAAATGCCATCCTCGATGTCCTGAATGACAGTCGGAGTGAGCGCTCTTCGCTTCTGCCCTCTCTCTGAGGAGTGACGCCACGCAGCTTCCGTACACAAAGTTCGGCTGATGACGTGTTCACTTCCCTCCCGTTAGCTAGCTCGCTAGCTTTGCTACCTGTCACAATAAACCTGTTATCATAAAAGCAGTGTTGTAGAGTAAAGAAACGCGTCGCGTTTCATTAAATCGCGGAAAATGGAGACGCTTTACCACCAGACGAACAAGTGAGTGAGCCTGTCTTTTCCTGGAGCATGTACAGACTCTGTTAGCGAAGTTAGCTAAAGAGTGTAACTATCTAAACCAGCTAATTAATCGCCTTTTAA
This sequence comes from Chromis chromis, assembly GCA_900302755.1. Classification (NCBI taxonomy): domain Eukaryota; kingdom Metazoa; phylum Chordata; class Actinopteri; family Pomacentridae; genus Chromis; species Chromis chromis. Next base: position 7,070 of record OMNN01008722.1, read on the forward strand.
CTTTAGTTTCAGCTGTAGCAGACTAAAATCAACATGATGTGGTTATTAGGAATGAAAATATTACTACTTACGTTCGTGAAAGTGAATAAAACAAAAAAAAAGAGTGAAGTGGTTTTTGTTGTCTGTTCAGTAACGTTATGTTTATTCTGGATTAGGCAAATCCAGGAGGTGCAGTCTCTAATGGGAAATCTGGAGAAGACAGACCGTCAGTCAGTTCACTGTGAGTAAAGAGCTGTCATGGTTTATTACAATCAGCTCCACTGCTCTGTTTCTAAATGTTGCATCAGTATTGATGCCACTACCTCTAGTCCACTTTCCTTTGAATGGGTTTCTAAATTCTACTCAGTACAGGCTCCTTGTTATGGCTGCTAGCTACTCTTTTGTATAAAATGACAGAGAGGGGGGTGGTGTTGGTGCCCTGGCTGATTGTTTTCTGTGGATGGTGCCTACTCCATCAGCTCCAGGCCAGGCTGGTGCCAGGGCAGGAAGCAGTCGGGTGGGTGCAGTGACAGGAGCTGGGAGGGCTTCTGTCAGATAATGGTGGGAGCCAGGCAACCCTCCTCCACATCCCTTTCACAAATTATGACATCAGCTTGTATTTTAACCCCAGGGAGGATGTAAACCTATACAGTTACTCATCAGGGAGAGGGTCATTCTGCTGATGAGTGGTGATGGTACAGTGTGGCCAGGTACAAATTTGCAGTAGTGTGGGAATAAACATGTCAGTAAGAAAGCTTAACAGGGATTCAAGAAGAAAGTGTGAGAAAATGTGATGTAGAACTGCAAGAATCACTTTATCATTTAGTCAATTATTTAAAAAATGTAATTATTCACCCCAGAGGTGGCTGGCTACAAATTCCCATTGTAAGAAATTAATGTTTTTATCATATGAATAAGTAAACCATTCAGTTTTCACTTTGGACTCTTGGTAAAAGATAATAAGCTACTGCTGGTTATAATCATACCAGATTAACTCTGCTTTTCACTTCCTCTAATTCTTTTGCTCTTCTTTCTCTCAACTTACAAGTGTTAGAGAACGAACTACAAGCTAGAATCGACCAGATCTTCAATCATTTAGAACGCCTCGAGATCCTGGCCAGCAAGGAACCACCAAACCGCCGGCAGAACGCCAAATTGTGAGTTTATAATGCGTCAATTGCAGGTGACCGTAAAGCCCCAGAACTCGTAGGGTGAACCATATCTCATAAAGACACAGGCAGGGTGTAGAGGATGAGACAGGCGGCCCTGTCCTGCCCTGTGGCGACGTGGCTCTATGAAAACATTTCCTCAGAAGCCCCGTCATCACCAGCATTCCTGCTGCATCGGGCAAAGATTCATTTCTGAGCTGGGTAAACAGGCCTTAGGGGACACAGTACACCCCATCCCACAGCACTCCTGTGATCTTAGTAGGTCTCCAGTGGGGTCTGAGTGAAGCTGAGGAGAGGTGGGGGGGGAGTCTGTGAGACACTCTTCATTCCAACCGCATGAGATTTGAGGGCAAAAGAAAATGTTCTCATCATCCAGGGCAAATGTGAATACTTAGAATTGTGTATAAGGTGCAATAAGAATGAGGAGGAGGAAGAAGGAAGTGAGCGAGACTTTGAAAGAGCTTTTCAGTACCACACAGAGAGCAATTTAATGCCCTTTTCATGGTTGTGCTACTGTCACAGAATAATGGACAAGCAGTACGTACAATAAGGCAGACAATTATTTATTAAGTACAAGAATTTACTGCCTTTTTGTCAGTGTTTCTTCTCCATAATTAATAAATTGCCATGAACTGGACTCAGATGACTGGCAGGAAATGTATAAATTGATTAACCAATGAGAAAACAGTAGTTCATGTACTTTTTTGCTATAGATTGCACTTTGCCATTACAAGACAATAGCCCAAAAATGAGTTTATGAATGAGTAATGTCTCCTGCTAGCTCACAATCACATACAAAAACAGTTCTAACTAATGTCCCCGCCACAGTAGGTAAGAAAATTTTTTTTTAAAGCTTTTTGCAAATGACCGTGAAAGGATCTTAATGTCATATTCGAAGGTATTTTTTGAGGGAATTGAATCCATCCTTTTGTAAGACCTGGTCTGTTAAAATAGAGAATGTTTTGTGTACTGGTAAAACTGAATAAACAAGTCTTATTTTCTCCCCATTAGACGAGTGGACCAGCTTAAATATGATGTTCAGCACCTCCGGACTGCCCTACAAAATTTCCAGCACCGACGCTACGCCAGAGAGGCCCAGGATAGAGAGAGGGAGGAACTCATGAGCCGCACCTTCACGACCAACGTAAGTGGAACGTAAACCAGATGGAGAGCTGTGGCTCATAGAGTTGCCAACCACTTTTTATTGGAGTGCATCCAGCATAAAACCTCTAAAGAGTTAAAACATACAGATGTGTCAGTCTTGAGGTTAATAATGTGTAATAAAACATGTCGTTCAACAGGATGCAGATACCTCCATCCCCATAGACGAGACCCTACAGTTGAACTCCAACTTGCACAACGCACACAGAGGCATGGACGACCTCCTGGGCAGTGGCAGCAGCATCCTCAACGGCCTGCGAGATCAGAGATCGACACTGAAGGTACGTGCGCATGGCAGCAGGAGATCTAGCAAAATAAATCTCCACCTGTAGCCGAACAAAGGAAACAGTATATAAGGGGGAACTGAATTATACTCCCTGACCCAGTTTCTGGTGTCCACATCAATCACAATAGTCTTATTGTTAGTGTGCATATGCTCACCGAGAGGCTGAGTCCTTGTTTCCAGGGAGGAGATGGGCTTCCTGGCTTTGCTTCAGGCCTCTTCTTATCAGGGTGTGTCTGTTGATCAGCACTCACAGCCTGGTTGTCTAGCCATGAGAAACTTCTGACGGAGTGGCGCGTCAGGGAGGGTGTTGGCACTCAGCGTCTCCCACAATCAGATGAATTAGTGTAGATAATTACAATGCGGTCGTGTAACGCCGACACTGTGTGTATTTATGGCTGTTACAGTCTAATCTGTCACATGTGATCGTTACTGTTGACATGAATGTGGCTGTTTTGGCTCTGCACAGGGGACCCATAAGAAGATGCTGGATGTGGCCAACATGCTGGGGCTGTCGAACACAGTGATGAGACTTATAGAAAGGCGAGCCACCCAAGATAAGTTGATCATGATCGGAGGCATGCTGCTGACCTGCGTCTTCATGTTCCTGGTGATCAGATACCTGGGCTGACCACGATCCACCGATAAGTCGAGGACATTTCCGCAGCACATCATCCCTCATGATATGAATTTTTAACATTAAAGTAATTTTTATAAATTGTGCCATTATATTCAGTTTTAATTGTTTGACTTTGGAAACTTGCAAAATGGTAAGGTTTGAGATCTTAATTACAGACAGTATTTTGCTCCACCTGAAGCTCGAAGAGGGTGTTGAACTTTTCCGATGATCAGCTTTCCTCCAAATACTGCCACACAGCCATTTTTTAAAATCAAAACCACGTCTGTAAAAACTGTAAATCGCTCTTGTGACTGTACCCAAACGGCTTCTTAAAAATACTTTGAATAGATATTTATACTGAACTTGCTTTTGCCTCCAGTGAAAAGCCGTTTTGTTTTGTTCCTCCAGTTGTCATTCATGCTGTCAGTTTCACTCTGCATTGTTCATTATGGTTCATAGAGAAATAGAAATAATAGTGTGGAAATGTTCATAATGCTCCGTGTCTCATTACACTGCAACTTCTAAATGCTCACAGGAGGATCTCTGGTTTTACGGATCACAATGTACAAGTCCATTCCAGCTTATTAGGTACACCAAGCTAATACTAAAAGTCTAATACAAGATGACGACATAGTGTGATGGACAAGGTAATAGAAAAACATCAGTATACTGTGGAACAATTCATCAGCACCACAATCTACATCCTCCAAAATTGTCATCAAGTTGAATTAACACATCTTAAAAGCACTTCAATAGAAACTGAAAATTCTAATCTTGATTTATTGCAGGTCTGTTGTATTAGTCTGCAGTAGCTTTAGCTAGATGTACCTAATAGACTGGGAAATTAGCATGTTATACACCCGAGATAAGCAGGGTGGCAACAAAGGTCCACTGAGAAATACAAAGGAATCAACAGCCCTTTTCTAATGGTTATGTGTTCTCAAGTTGAGTCTCACTGTGTGAGTGATTTAATTTTCTTAACAGAATAAAACGAGCATCTTCTCCTTTGTGTATCTCGTCTAATGGTTCTGCTGGTAACAGTAACAGCACACAGATTGTTGTGCAGCATTAATAGCTTATGGATTTAAAGTGCTAGATTCCCCATTCTAGGAACTTCATGGATTTTATTCTTTCAGAAGTCTATTCACTGTAACTACAGCGCCATCTACTGTTTCATGTTTGACACTGACATCTGCAGGAACTGACTGTCTTAGCAGGTGAGCTGAATGGAAATGTAACCTGATCTTCTTAAAAAATATATCCAAGTGTCATCATTCTTGCGACTTGTAGTGTTAAGATCAAGTAATTCCATGTGCATTTCATTAACTTTATGGAAAACGACACATGAACTCAATTTTTTATTTGCTGAAACAAGAGTTAAGTTTTTAAAAAATACAGAGTTGCTACTTTTTGACAGATCACTATTGTAAGCCATCCCAGCCCGTCTCTGCTGGGACGATTTAGAAATAACCTTGATAAAATACGCGAGTGTCCATCTTCCGTCCGACTTGTCATTCTGCTTTTTCCAATAGCAGTCTCAACCTCTCGTGAGTGTTAATAGGTTAATCTACAGCAGTTTTATTTACAAAATTACACAAAAGCCAAACCCAACCCTTCTTTTGAAGAGCATTTGGAAAATAATTTAAAAACAGAAAAATACAATTATTGCAGTATACTACAATCTTATTGTTACATGATGCAAAAGCACCATCTCGATGTACAGATTTCAGTGCAATTCTTTCAGACGTACCCTCACCACAGGGAACATGAGCTTATAAGGGATCCTAAGACCCTTACATCACATTTTATCCCCTCACTTAGAGGGGGCTTCATATGTGACACTGTCATACCGGCTTGGACACCGTAGCTGTAATTTCATATGTTCATCGCTAGTGGGATTCTTCACATTACACACTGATATATGTACAAGTTACTGCATTACAAATTATGATGAGTCCAATAGAGAGCAAGTAGTCATATGAGAACATAAACAGTATCAGTAATTATGAAATAGTCCATCTCTGAAAGTTAGATTACATAGGTGAAGCAGTTCTTCTCTAGAACAATATGTGTTCTTCCTCCTCTCCTAATGTGATTCTGCTTATATTAATTAGCCATTATGTGTCTCTTTGGCTGCCAAAATGAGCAAAAACTGTGACAATAACATTTTTATGTGGAAAACAAATAAACTCCAGTGGTTTCTCAGACTTCTCAGGCTGTTAATCTACCCCAAGTTGGAGTATAAGCCAATGTCTAGAGGAAGTCTCTTTAACTCTACACCCTGTCTTAAAAATTCAGGGAAAACGTAAAAAAAACAATCCCACATGAACCAGAAAAAAATGTTAGTGTCGATTTTGTACCAAACACAGGCTGCACCACTTTGTGGCTACAACTTGCTGCACTGTGTAGGCCAGTAAAATGGTGGTTTAATTGACAAGTTTCCTGCCTCTCCGCCTGCATGGTGTTGCAAAGACTTCTGAAACCCTAAACCAAGACAGTTCAGGTTAAGTCTTTCTTCCAGTGGCTGGGTGCTGTGTCTATACTAGTTCACTTCCATCATTACTCAAGAGCCATGGTTAGGTGGGTGCTGGAGGTCCTGCCCTGAGAAGATTGGGTGTAGAAGTGGGTGGAGCTGGAGTGCTGCTGCTGCAGCAGCTTGGGAGGGCCGGGGCGTGAAAAGTGTGGGGTAGAGGGCTGCATGTGGTACATGATGAAGAGCTAATGGGGTGTGGTGCAGTGCAGAAGCAGGGATAATATGTATAGGCTGACCAGAGAGGAAGGCTGTGTGGTGGGCAGGAATCAGCCCAGCATGTCCAAGAGAGTGTCCCAGAGAATGACCAAGAGAGTGGCCCAAAGGAGACAGGGAAATGGGGGTCAGGTGGTGCTGGGGAATGTGATGTACTTGGGCCAGCTGGGCGTGTGCAGGGTGTGGGTGATGGGGATGCGCTGGGTGGATGCCCATTGCTGCAGCAGTGGCTGCATGGTGCTGCAGGATGGCATGCTGCACTGTGGTGATTGATGTACCGGAAGCTACCGACACAGTAGGCTGTTGAATGTGGATCTGCTGCAGGGTTGGTGGAGGAGGAGCTGGGGCTAAGTTGGCAGCTGCTGCAGCAGCGGCCGCGGCCGCAGCAGCCGAGGGAAATGTCTTGACCTGCTTGGCCAAGAGCTGCTGCTGGATGTGCTGTTGTGCAGCCTGTTGCAGCTTACTGTATTTCTCCATTTCCTCAGGTGTGAATGTAATAGGCTGACTTTCCAAAGGAGCCAGTCCATCCTCCTCGGCCTCCATGCCATCCTCCTCCAGGTTGGGTGGTGGGTAACCAGGGTAAGCATGCATTGGGGGCTGCTGCTGCTGCATTTCAGGCATGAGGGACTCCATCATGGGGTTCTGGGAAGGGTCCTGACCTGATTCTCCTTGGTACTGGGGCATCATCATTGAGGGCTCCTGTTCAAACAAGGGTCGAGGTTCTTGGTGCACCTGCTCTTCTGTAGTCGGGTGCTGCGTCTCTTCTTGCATCACTGTGCTCTGTGGGGCCTCCTCAACCTTCTGGACTGGTGGAGCTGGTGGTGGTGGTGGTGGAGGGAACTCCCTTATAGGCTCTACCAGAATAACCTCTCCATCAGCTTCTGAGCTCTTTCCTACCCCTGATTTCTCTCCCTCGTCAGGTCTGGTTAGGGGAATCACTGGTTTCTTCCCTGCCTGCAGTTTACCAAAAAGTGGCAGCATGGCTTTGTTTCCCAGGGTCGGTGGTAGTTTGGGACCAAAGTATCCCTGTGGTGGATCCTTAATCTTAATTCCAGATTTTGTTCCTGTGGCAGAATCATCAGAGCTTTTTTTAGACTGAATCTTCTCCAGCAGCTGGCGTGCAGTGAGCGAGTTTTTCTGTTCCCCTGCATCTCGAGACCCCCCTGGCCTCAAAGACAGCGAACTGGATGAATGGGTGTTGCGGTTAAGGCCTCGTGATGAAGATGAACGTGGAGACTGGGAACGGTAGATGCGAGAGCGGTTGAAGTCTCTGCGATGCGTGTCGCTGTCCCCTCTGCCCCTGGCGCCTCGTCTGTGAGGGGAGCCTTTGTTTGAACTGGAGGAGCGGCTCGCAGAACTGTGGCTACGGCTGTAGCTACGTCTCCAGGATCTCGCGCTGGTGCTGCGGCTCCAGCTGCTGGAGCTTCTTGAGCTGCTTCGATGATGCCGCCGGTGCCTTTTTCTGCGGCTGTAGCTGCGTGAACGTGAGCGCGAGTCTTCTGAGGACGAAGAGGAGTACTGATGTCTCCTGGATCGTCTACGTCCCCGGCTGCCCCTCCGCTCATATTCAGAGTCTGAAGAACGCTTGGAGTGCCTTCGTCTGCGGCCTTCTGTGCTGTAGTCACTGTAGCTGTCTGAGTAGCTGCGGCTACGGTGGCTGTAGGCACTGCTGCCCGCTGAGGAGCGCTCAGAGCTGCTGGAATATGAACGACTACGGGAGGTTTGGCCTCGATGGCGCCGACGACTGCTGCCACGTCTGTCTCCCCGCCTTGATGAACGGCTGCAGGACCGACCTGACTCTTCACTATGGTGGCGCCGCTGTTCCCGCGGACTTGACCTGTGATGACGTGATCGCTGCGTATTAGAGCCCCCTTCTTCTTCACTCTCACTGCTGGGAGGTCTACCAGGACCAGGACTCTTTTGGGCTGAGGTGGAGCAGGAGGCACTTTGAGAGGCACTGGAGTCAGTCTTTTGTCTCTTGGTGCCACTGTGCTCCTCTGAGGAGGTGGCCTTGTCTGTACTTTTTCCGGTTCCTCCGTCTTCTGCTCCAGACTTGCAAGGCACTTCCTTAGCAGCACGTTTCCTCTTCCCCAGTTCTGCTCCTGGATTTCCTGTCGCTCCTCCCCCTCCAGTTGTCAGCTGAACAGAAGAGGCAACAGCTTTATCTTCAGACTTTGGTTTAGCTTTTTCCTTTTCATCAACTGTTGCCTCATCTTGGTCTGGAGCCTTGTTTTTGCTCTTCTTCCGTTTATGTTTTTTCTTCTTTTTGGGCTTTTCTTGTACTTCCCCCGTCTCTCCTTCTCCATCTTCTGCTGCTCCTTTTTCTTTTCCTTTGCGTTTTGAGTGTTTTGCAGATTTCTTATGCTTCTTCTTTTTCTTTTTTTTCTTGGCACTACTGCTGCCAGTTGTGGGCTTTTGCTCTTCACTTCCTGCCTGGCCAGGCTCTCCCTTTGTCGCCACCTTGTCTTTGTCAGTGCTGGTTCCAGGTTTAGTAGCTGTATCTACTTCAGCTGGTGAAGCAGCCACCTCTTGTCCCTTGTCATCAAACTCTTCACCAGGCTTAGGGGACTTAGCCATTGTCCCACCACGCACTCCTTTGTTACGGGACAGCTTGAAGTCAAAGTAGAGGGGATTACAGCTGTAAGACAGGGAGGGTTGAGCTTTTGTAAATTCAAGGAGTTCAGAGGGCCATTGCAGGGTAGTACTCTCATCTTTGCTCAGGACTGGGAAGAAGGGACCAGTGGGGATTTTAGGACCGGTGTTTGAGTCCACAGTATCTTGTGTGCACTCTGCATTTGGAGTAGGTGAAATGGGTAAAGTAGGAGCTGTGTCTGTGGCACATGAAGATGCATCCTCCTCTGTCGTCACTTTAGGTGACGGAGGAGCTGGCTCTGGGTCAGCAGTTGAAGTCACATTATCTTGTTCCTTTTCAGTTTCACACTCATCAGCATCATTTGTTTCCATCTGTTCAGAACTTTCTTCAGCCTGTTTCTCCTCCTGCACCTCTTCCTCGTCGTCATCTTCTTTGCTCTGACACTGTTCAGTGGCCTTCATGAACAGCAAAAACTGGAAGTGAGGCTTTACCCGACAGTGAGCAGGAGGAACATAGTGGTAGTACTGAGGCTCCTGTCCAGCATATCCTTCCTCCTTTTTCATCATCATCTTCAGTTTGTTCAGAGTGGAGGCTAAGGAGCCTCCATCATCAGGCTGCTGCGCCTCCTCTGTCCCTTCCACACCACACATCTCTGTTCCTTCACCTCCTCCAGATGCTTCCTTAGGGCTATCTGTGCCACAGCCAGAGGTCTCCTCTTGTCCTCCAGCTTTTTCTCCTTCCTGTCCCTCCTCTTCCTCCATAGCCTCCTCACCGTGATCAGCAAACACAGCAGCCGCTGTCTCCAGCTTCACCGGAGCTTTCTTGGCGAATGAGAAGGACACACTGACTTTGGATGCACTACTGGGGGTTGGAGATGAGGCGGTGTTCTTCCCTAGAGAGAAGCTGATAGTTGGGCCAGGCTTTGGGGAGGCTTGACCAGTTTTTTCTGGCAGTGATGCTTCCAGGTCAACGTCTGTCAAACCAAGGCTCTCAGGCATCATGCTGTCACCTTCTTCTGCTTTCTCTCCATCCACAGCCACTGTGGTTGTTTTGAACATGGGTCCACTTCCGGGAGTACTGAAACACAGAAGTATCACATCAATGTCATTAACTTTTGTCTTTGTGTGAATTGCTAAAATTTGAAATCTCTAGTTTAGTTTTACCATGTGGTTTTTGCCAAGCATATTACATAATGATGATACAAAACACAACAGACTTCAGACTGTGGCGTCGATATATATATGTTGGTTGCATCCAGCAGAGGGCACTCCAGGAATAAATTCTTACCGATCTTGCTGTTTCCTCTGCTCAGCCAGCTCATGCAATCGGCGCAGCATCTTTTCTTGCTTCTTTCCACCTTTCCGTGAACGAGACGACACATTACGAGCAAACTCTCTCTGTTTTAGCTCTTTAAGCCTCTGTATAACACAAAAGGAAGACAAAGAGAGACAAAGCGCATCAGAATCTGTTTAATTATTACTCCCATGTTGTACAATCACAAATGATCTGCATGAAGAGTACAAGACTTATGAGCAGTACCTGTTTGTGAGCGTGGTCATAAGAGTTAATGTGGTTGTCAAACTCCTGGTGCTTGGTGTACTGTTTGTCACAAAGCTCACAGTAGAAATTTGCTCTCAGGTCTTCCAGAGCTTTGGCGATGGCTTTCTCCTTTTCCATCTGGTCCTATTTTTGGTGGGGAATAAAAGAGGTAATGAGTAGACGCAAAGGTTCATAGAGTACAGGGCAAAAAACAACTACTAGAGTACATGTAATCTGTTACCTTCTACCTTTAAATGAGTTTACTACAGCACCCCGTCTGGTTGCAGAACTGGCAAAAGTCATCACAAGGACAAAAGCTGAAGGAGCTCACCTTGTATTTTTGCCGCAGTTCTTCTGTGTCCTCCTTTTCCACTTCGAGCACTCTCCTCTTCTCTGTGGCATCCTCTGCATAGTCCAGCTAAAAAGACAGACACAGCAGTTACAGCACTTGCAACGACAGTAGTCCAATTTCATCTTATACGCTATTCAAAAGTGTAACACACTGTGGAGACAAGCTGTTTTGCTGCGGGGACATCTGGCCTACAGGGGCAATGAAGACAGCACATGCAAACTACAAAAAGTATGACTGGTCGGCGTGCGTTACTCGTGTGTCTCCTCTTATTTTGTTTATTCAAATAATCAACTATAGATTGCTCCTTTATTGAAACGCAGTAAAAGCTAAATGGATTGTTTCACACAGCAGGCAGGGAGAGGCTGACAGAGCCAGTGAAAAAGATAAGGTACTACTTTCAACCACAATGGCTAGCATTGCAGAGGCCCAATGATCACCATGCACAAATGCAACCATGTTAAATCTAAACTTGCAAACTCTTCAACAAAAGGTCAGATATGCCACCATTTTGGTTGCAGTCTGGAGCCCTGACATTAACCCAAGCATGAATCCTTTTTAGGGAAGATAAATGATATTCTGACACACTGTAAAGGTCAAACATTATTCGAAGCAGGAAGTGAAATTCCTAAAATACGAGTGATGCAGACAGAAGATTTTAAGCATCTGCATCTTTACTGAGGTATCCAGCGTTAGTGTATCATACTGTATATTCTAGACAGCTTTTATACTTTTTATTTAACATGAGGACTGAGGCCAGATATTGATGTTAGGTGATTCGCCCTGGCTAACAGTCTGCATTAAAATCCAGCTCCAAGGTATTTGAAGGGGTCAGGGTCAGCACATGGCAATCAAAATCTTGAATGTGTGACAACATCCATCACCTCTGCATATATTGTGCCTTGTGCACAGGATCATGATTATTCTTAAGTGATTATTCACCACATAGACATTAATGCAGGATCTTTTAGAATGTTACTGTGTATTGTAGCGTTAAGACTTCAGCCCAGTTGAGTTAAGGGACCCATGCCATACAAGAATCTTTCCACATTGACAAATTCGCATCTGACACAAGTCATTTATTTGGCAAGTGTTCTTTGGCATCTGCTACTACGTATGTTTTTACTCCTCCACAGTACAATGTTGTGGAGCTTTACACGATTCCAGCTGAAACTTCATGCTTGGCACTGTTCACGGTGCTCTTAGCCTCATGTGCATTTTTTCTGCCATGTAAACGGATTTAATGCTCCGAATGATTCTTCCAGAGGCTGTCTGGCCGTCAGCATTGAGCATTGCAACAGAAGACAGATTTTTTTTTTTTTTTTAAAGTGACTTTGTGTTGCCAACTGGCCCACAACGTTGGGGCTAAGCTGCTGTTTTCCCAAATTATTTCCAATGAACTGCAACTGCACTCATACCGATATCAAAACAAATTTGTCAGAGCACCTGAAGCTATTGCTGGACACTGTCAGTGTGTTGGACTGTGGAAAAACTACATGCTTTTGCCTCTGCTTCAGTTTCCCACTAAATAGAAGACGAAAGCTTATGCACATAGGATAAAATGAGCATCTTACCTCCATCTCCATTCGTCCCATCCCCATGACATCATATTTAAGGATAATGGGCACAGGGTCGGTGCGTCCTGAGGGAAAAGAGACAGAGAGAGGACTAGGTGAGTTTTTGAGGCTGGGACTAAAGACCAACTCGAAGACAGCCTGCTTTTAGAGCATAGGGTGCTGGGGTTAGAGAATTTTGCCTTGAAGTGCAAAGAGACCAGAAAGCTACAGTGAACCAAACACCAGCTATTCTCACAGCTTACTGCAGCCACCAACTACTGACCAATTTAGCCTTCCTGTTACATTTGACCTGGCTGCTGGTTTGCACTTTCAATGAGTCAAATTAGCTGCACCTATTAGTATATCTGGTGGACGAAATGAAGACAAGGGCATCAGGGTTGTTCAGCAATATGTCTTACTAGAAAAAAGATAAAGTACACTAGAAAAAAGATTGAAGCTTTAAGCCAGTCTGTTTCTGTATCTTTTCAGTCTAACTGTGCCGCCCACTACCCCTCCTCCATCCGTTCATTGCTGCAGTCCTGTTAAACCTGAATGCCAAGTTTATCAAGGACGCTACAGCTCGAGGGACTGTGTGGTGTGGCGTTTGTGCGTTGTGTGTGTGTGTGTGTGGGGAGTTGCAACAGGCCTGCGCAGCTGCTGCCACTGCTCACTGAGCACCACTGCGACATCCTCCATGAGGGGAACAAAGCCTCCTAATATTATCTAAGGCCTATTGCATCACATCTTGCTGAACTGTCTGTAGGCTGCCTGACCCTTGCAAGCCCCTTTCGCTGTCCTCAAGTCCAAATCTGTTCCCTTGTCCCAGGCCCCCTTTCCTCATCATAACTGGAGCCGAAAGATTATTTTCCCCTGTCTGTTTAAGCTATGTTACGTAAGCTGTGAAAAGAGCTAGATCAGAAGGAAATTAACTGTAGAAAATAAACAAACCAAAGACAACCAAAAAACAGAATGAAACATTAAAGATATAAAATATATAAAAATCAAAACTACTTTGGAGATTGACACAGAATTGCTTAATCCACTCATAATCAGCCAAACAAAGCAGAGAGAAAGAGTAAAATTAAAAAAAGGACACAAGCACTGAACTACAGCAGAGTGACGTCACAGGCCAGGTATCGCCATGGTGACAGTGCAAGGGATGGGGATACTTACCTGGTAAAACATGGGTATGAGTAGGAGGAGAAGGAAGGGGAGGAGGACAGACAGACAGATAGATAGATAGACAGGGGAATCTCAAAACAAAAGGCATAAAAAGAATTTGGACTAGTCTGCTGCTCCTGATGCCAGCCAGATACAATAATCGATCTTACTGATAGTGATTATCAATTCAGTTTGGTTTCAGTTTTTTTTTTCCGCCCACATATTCAAGTTAGGTTTTTTCAATTTTCTATGTATACCATTGGGCATATGGAAAACCTACAGCATTGGGCTTGTACAATTAAAGTTTCTTTGCTGTGACACCTGCGTCAAGTGGCCGCAGGTGGTTGAAATCTTACGAATTTGAGTTCTTTTTAGAGTTTTCTCTTATAGAAACACAAAAACAGATTACTCCAACTAAATAAAAATGTCAAATTTAAATCAAAACAATGTCGAACTAATAAGGCTATTGGCTTTGCTTAAAATATTAATTTATTGATTTAAAATTAAAAGTGCGTCACATTCTTAACTTCCTGGGCAGAGGAAGGTAAGAGTATTATTTGACTAGATGTGTTTCATTTCTATGCTTTCCTTGAGAAATTTAGTCATCACAGCCCAATGACATATTCAAAGATAATAAATGCATGGGCATTTTAACATACAACGGCCTGCCTGGACTCTCAGTCCCACTGCAGTGTCTGTCAGCTGGGCAGGCTTTTAACCGATTGCATGTTTGTGGAGGCCTTATTCAGCTGAGAAGGTAAGAGGAAAGGACTGACTGTGTGATAGAGATCACAAAACTACTGATAGTCTACTGATAGACATGTGGGTTCATGCTTGTTGTCTAGCAGCGGCAGAGAAGTGAAACCAAAAACAAGGTTTGGTCTGTTAGTCAGCCACTGCAGTGGTCTGTCTGAATGGAGTCACAAGCCAGGCCCAGAATTAAGGATTAATGAACAATTACAGTCATCCCAAACTATCACCAATCTTTAAACACAGTGACAATACTTCCACATTACCCATTCCAGTGGAAAAGAAAGGGACCAGACAAAAACAATGTGCATCTAAATCACAGGGTGTGAATCACAAGGTTTTAAAAAAAACTGAAAACAAACAAAATGACAATGTTCTAAGAGTAATACATATGCATGGTAATATACAAGCAGCAGAATGAGGACTAATACAGAGAGAATTGAAAGCCTATGTAGCATTGGTGCTCTGATGAGAGGAAAACAAAAAAAATGGGAGAAATTAAAACAAACAAAAAACAATTCAATT
>OMNN01008727.1:4826-18125 GCA_900302755.1 Chromis chromis
AAAAAAAACAATCTGCATTTTTTTTTTTTTTTTTGTCTCCAGGGCCTAACTTACCTTCTTCAGTTCTGAACTGAAGAGATAAAGTGCACTTGTTTTTCTGAAGCTCTTAGGATAACCCTTTAACAAAGCTTTTTTCACAGCACAGTGATCCATATTTCATTAAATTTACAATGTGAAATAAGCCCTTGAGGGCACATTATTTGTAATTTAGCTTTTGTAGTTTTAATAGTGTGTGTAAAGACTTCATGATTGTTCTTTTTTTTTGTCGTATTTTAAAAGTTCCATCTGAAAACACCAATTTAGTCAGTAACAGCTGCAAAACTGTGAGGCCAAAATGAACAATCTTTGGTTCTATGGACAAGAGACACTTGGGAGAATTTTGAAATACAATTAGTCTCTTTAACATGGGCCAAAGTGAGATTTGAAAAACTCCATCAAATTTTTTAAAACTTTAAATTATACAGTAAATACCAGCCTCATAATAACAAGTCAGTGACACTGATGTTATTGAACCTGCTCTAAATAATCTCCACTGTGTCTCTACCAAATCTGATTCTGAAATGAAACACTGACAAGAAAAAAAACGCTCAAGTGTTCTTACAGATTTAAAAAGATGGTAGCAACCCACACAATTTAAATGAAAGATACATTTCCTACCATACCACGTAAAGTGATAAATACTTGAGTTGTGATACTCACTCTGAGCAGTCAAAGTTTTCAGGTGTGATCCGTTCATGAACCGCCCTCACTTTACCATGACACGGCAACATGATGCCTATGACAACATCCCCCGGAGCCTGGGCCCCACAAACCGACTCGTCAACGTCACATCCATCCACAACAGCCGGGAAGCCGCTCAGCACCGTCAGGGCCGACAGGAGGCTCAGCAGACGGCACATCTGCATCTTGGCTGGTGCGAGTGAAAAAACACACCTCTGAAGTTTACGTGACCATACTTAATGTCTCAGAAATTTGGGAGGTGCTAGTGACAGCACATGCAGGAAACCTGTTGAAGTGGAACTGTGAAGAATGTTTCCCGCATCAGATGTCACCCCCTGTGGCATTTCCCCAGTCTGACTGGTGCTAGAATGAGGAAGTCATATTTTTGTTATTTGATAGAATGATGAAAAACATGGTTTCTGTTTGCCTAAAGTGATGTCAAGGGGCATTTAACAGTCTCAGTGAATGAATGAATGAACCAAGCAGTTTGCCCTTTATTAACATAAAACATTAGAATGCTCATAAGTGCACGTCTGAGCTTATCTCTTTCTGAAATCTGCAATCTAAACTATATTCTTGTTTGTGTTTGCTTGGCTGTGTCCTTTTTTCTTTGTCTAAGGATGAACTTGACACGATGTTAATGATGCATGAATGTGAGGAGGCCGTGCTCAGAAGACCGTACAATGTAGGTCAGATCAGAATTCATCATTTAAAAAAATCTGGCAGGACAAGTGAAAACACTGGCACATGGGTTGTGGGAATAAAAGGCCACACAAGACAGTTAAATATGGCATCCCATGAACTGCCGTGGAGCTGTTCACCTTTGCAATGCCTTAAAGCTTTCCCCCTCCCTTAATTAATGTCCTTCTATTCACTCTAATTATACTTTTGTCAGACTTTGAAACCCTGTTGTTCTGGAACTTGCAGGGCCCAATTCAGCTAAATGCTGCGACTAGACTATGATGCAGTTTCCATACCTGTAGGTTCTATGCATGTTCACAAAGTGGTGGACACTTGATCTGGCAACCCTGTCTCTTGGAAATTATTTTAAAAGTAAATTGCAACAGCAGATATATTTTGGAGAAATTGTGTTTTCTATGCTGTCTGATGTCCACAGTCCTGGCCGTTTTTTAAGACTCCTTGTTTCCCAGAATCTCTACAAAGAAGATAGAGAGTGAATCTTCGGCATGACCCATAGAGCCACATCAGGTAGAAACAAACTGGAACTGTCCTTTTATCCTTTTATTTTGAAAGTCGCAAATATGTTCAAACATGTAAAATATTAATTAACAACATATTTGTTTTCAGTCATAGCTGTAGTAAGAGATCTGCATGTTATGACCAAGTTGAAGGTCTTATACCAGGGGTAGGCAACCCTGGTCCTAGAGAGTCACTATCCTACATGTTTTAGATGTGTCCCTCTTCCAACACACCTGATTCAAATGATTAGGATCGTTACAAGGCTTCTACAGAGCTTGATGATGAGCTGATCATTTGAATCAGGTGTGTTGGAAGAGGGAGACATCTAAAACATGCAGGATAGCGGCCCTAGAGGACCCACCCCTGTCTTATACAATAAAAACTCATATGACATGTTTCTGCAAAACAGGCCTAGACCTACTTTCTTGAAGATTTCAGTTAATTCTTTGTGTCGTAACTTGCACTCAACCATGAGGTTGAACCATGTCCATATTGGATATTGTATGATGCTTTTAATGTGCAACACACAGATTACATGGCCAAAGTTGATGCAATTTAGATTCTGTAGCCATGGCTGTCGATACATTATGTACACATTTGTTGCTTTATAAGGCTCAGTTTGTGACTTTACTGTGATTTTATGTAAATTTTGGATGATTCGGAAGGGATTTTTTCAATTTTAAGTATGAACAGGTTGCATATTTGCAGTAAGTAAAACCTGTTTCACCATATGTGAGTATTTGAGTACTGTTTTAAGGCAGACTTGAATTTTGATCATGTCCAGCCCCCATGTGCAGGATTTAAACATCGGAATGACCTTTCAGGGTTCCCACTGACTTTCATGGTTTCTGTTTCACTTTGTCTTTCTAATGCTGTTAGAGTAATTTTCATTCATGTCTGACAGTACCACATTTGGCCCATGATCTTGTGGCGAGTATTAGTATGTGAACAGTTTGGAATGACCTACTTTTCTGCATTAATTAACCATGAATTGTGATCTAATATTCATCTAGGGCAAAAGCACAAACAAAAGTGATAAGCTAACGCTAATAATACATAAATAGGTAATTATCCTTACTACAGAACATACCCATTAAATCTTTACAGTGCTAGTGGAAAAAAGTAAGTGAATTCACTGATCAAACCTTAATTTGCAGCAATAATCAAAAATTTTCTGGTGGCTCAGGAGGAACGTTCTGGAGAAATGAGGTCATTCATAAACATCTATGTTGGGTTAGTGTCTGAGCTCTGACTGGGCCACTCCAAAAGATGATGATAATGAGTTGTCCGGGCTGCAGATTCACCAAAGCAGCCCCAAATCATGGTGCCACGGTACTTCACCTTTGAGATGGTGTTTTTGTGTTGGTATACAGTGTCCTTTTTACACCAAACAATTCAGCCTTTGTTTAATCAATCCAAAAAACATTTTCGCAGCAGCATTGTGGAATGTCAAGGTGCTGTTTGGCTTACCTCAGGCATGTAGTGATGCTGCTAATAAAAGAAGTTTCCCTTTAAGGCTCTAGGAAGAAAGGCTTTAGGAAGTCAGGTGAAGTCGGGTAAAGAGCAAATAAGTCTCCATAGGGAGGAGCTTGGGGTGGGTGTATGGGTCAAACAAAGAATTTTCACAAAGGAGACTGGGGTTTGTATCCTGTGGGAAACCACAATTTTGACTTGGATTTAGACTTAGTAAACTTATTATTTTTAGTCAGTCACACTTTGGTTAGATTGAGGGAACAAGACTACTCAGTTAAGGTTGGAAAGTAATCATAGTCATAGCCTTTTTACCACACTAACCATGTGTTTCTGACAGAAGTCCCCAAAGGTAAACTTTTCCCATGTCACTGGTGTTTTAATGGAGAGCAGCAGCTTCATCTGTGGTAACTCATGAACAGAGATGTCAACCAGTCCCAATGATTTCTTTTAATCTCCTGAAAATGACTTTTTTGACGCACAAGATCATTCGTGAGGGTTCACATCAGCAGATGCTTCTTGTGAATAGCAAATGGTGTTTTTTATATGTCATAGTAGCCCTCCAGTCTGGTAACATACTGTATATCTGACTGCATGTTTTTATCTTCTTTTTGTTGATGCTGTTAGTTTACAGGTTCACATACCTTTTCTAACCTCCATTGTGAAGGTTTGAATGATATATTTAATATGGACAAGAAAAGTCCAATGCTTTGTGTGTGATTAGTTAAAATAGTTCATGTTTGTTGATAATTGTAATCTTAACGAAGATTGGACCAGATTTTAAGACAAATGTATACATAAATTCAGATCATTTTGGATACAAAACTAACCAAGACTAATATGTAAACCACCCTGGATCCATGGACCTGCAGAGGAAAATAAAGCTTAACCAGGCACTTTAAAGGCTTTATTTACTGTATCTTTGCCAGTTAAAATGACAAAAGAGTTTTTGACGCTATGTGTTTTGAGCATCATGGCCAAGATTCCAACCAAATTTGTCATCCACCACTAGACAGAGTAAAGAAAACCAGGCATGTGAGTGGTGGAAGTGGCTGACATGAATAGATAACAATCTCAATGTTTTTGTTTAGCATTTACCCACATGTACAATATGTTTTGTTCCCTCTTTACTAAAACAGAGAAGGAAAACAGGAACTAAAGATGGTGGACTTTCCTGGTCTCAGCATGTTTTTTTTTTTTTTAAGAACTAGAGATTGAATGATTGAATGATACCGGGTAATCAGCTGTATCTCAAATCTGGGTGTGAACACACGTCTTAACTTCACTGTTGTCTCAGTTTACCGGTGACAGACATATTCAGTCTGTCATACCCGATAACCTGTTTGGTCACTCGTGAGTCACGTTCATATTTGCACTGTTCATGTGTCCAGACGAATGATTTGTTCCTTTCTGATTCCCCATTGAAAGTTGACATTGATGGTTACTCGCAGAGTCAATTACAATTAATAGGAGACTGGGCTGGACAAATGTCACACATAATTAACTACTGGCTGGGTAATCGCAATTCTGAATATGCAGATGAGTGACAAATCAAAGGAACAGGAACATATGTTAACAAAAATATGTTAGTAAGGAAGTTTTTCTCAGAATACACGTCATAGAAAAGCAGTATACATACATATCTTGCGGAGGCAGTGGTGGCGCAACAGGTTAAGCCCCTGACTACTGATCAGAAGGTCAGTGGATCAAATCCCACTGCGGCCACTGTTGGGCCCTTGAGCAAGGCCCTTAACCCCTGACTGCTCCCCGGGCGCTTTACCGCGGCAGCCCACTGCTCCTGCTACTTGTATGTATAGTAGGATGGGTCAAATGCAGAAGTTAAATTTCCCCAAGGGTATAGATAAAGGTTAAAAAATAAATTATCTGCACTATGTAGAAGCCTACTGCCCTGTAGGCACTTTTCTGGAAGATCATAGTATATTGTTTGCATCATTTTCAAAACTTCAGTGCTCCTTTGTATCATTTAATCCCTATTTGAAACTGGATCAACCTGGTCTGCCTAAAACTTTTATCCACAGTAAAGGCTATGTTGAGATGTTTTCTTCTTCAAGCATTGTAAATATAAAGAAATATCTGCATGAGCTATGTTTCTCCCCTCAGGTTTTTCCTTCCACTTTTCACCCATTTGTATTCTACAAATGCGTATCCTCTGAAATTATTATGAATGACTGTAATTATTAGGATTCATCCCCTGGGGAGCACAAATATGTATATGAATGTGGAATTTTAAGAGATGAATGGGCAGAGGTTGATCTTTTGTATTGAGAAACATTTTAAAAAATCTAATAAAAATTGGGTAGAAAATGGGTAACATGGTTAAACAGGACAGAATATACCAATTAACGTCAACAAATGGAGCATCTGATGGATTCATTACATTGATTAATAAACTAAAGCTGCTTCCACACACACAGTTATAATCACGCTAATGGTTTACAGTTTGAGTGACAGCAGGGAGAGCCTCTCAAAAGACAGAGAGTAGGCGGGGTGAGGGGGTTTTACATTCAAATACACCGTTGACAAAATAGTTTACTGCATGGTGGTGGTTCAATTAACTAGTTCACTCAACAGAAACATACATCTAAATGATAGATGGTGTGCACAGTATTATTTAATGTTCAGCTCTGTTTGTTTTCTGGTGTTATTTGATTTCATTTATCAGATAGCACGTTTTTAAACAAATACATGAATAAATAGCTGCTTCATTATGGTATTTTATGTGTGGCAGTTAAAACTGACTGCTTTGGTTTATATGCAGCTTTAAATTTCATGAGGCCTCAGGTTACGAAGTGAGAACTGTTGTGCAATTCTGCCATCTGCTGGAAGTTTTACCATAAACATGTTGCTGCGAACAGATTAGGCTGTAATGTGGCTTATCAGGGGTAGTGTGTGCACATTGTTGTCACCTGATTACATTTGCTTTTTTAATGTGTGCTTCTGTTAATCTGTAACTGGTAGAGTCGCCAGTAGAGGAGAGCATCCTGGTACAGCAGCTATGTATACTCATGCAGTAATTCTTAATCTCATGACCTTTAGTTCATTTGTTGCTCAAAGGAGCTGAATATCAGCTGTGTGCAGATTATGGCACATAGTTTATAACTCTTTGAGCCCTTTAGTCCAACATTTTATTCTTCCTGCAAAACAATAACTCAGTCATTGTATTGCTGCCACTAAAATAAAATTAACCTTTATCACTACTCAAGGCAAGGCTCCCAAATATCAAAGAGACTGTATCACAAAATATTCTGTGTTGGAAAACATTTTTTAAATTTAAAATGCTCTCTAAACATTTATTCAAAATGTACAGACATGTCCATAGGTACAAATGTATTTTACTTATTGGCTTTGATCAAACTCACAGAGATTTATTCATCATTTCCAGTGCTTTTGGACCACATGTGTCCAAAATAATGAACATGACATCTAGAATAGTTCCATAACAATCCTGCCAGAAGCACCTCTTTAATTACCTCCTTTGATTTTATGTACTATTTAATGTTTTCTTTTCTGTCATTCTTTTACTTCCCATTGAAATTCTTTCTTAAATGCTTCTTTGCCTATTATAAATGCATTTTTGATCTGAGATTTTGATTCAGATTTTTGTGAAAAAGAAATAGTAAAAGACATCCCAGTGTGCCTCAATTGAGATTTCAGTGTCAATTTTCCTTTGAAAACTGGGTGATAATCAGTCTAAATGTCTAAGACCTCTTTTTGCTCCCTTTTTAACCAGCTCCATGTGGTTGCAACATCAATCGATCACAAAACACAAATTTTTTAATCATTTTGATAATTTGTTCAGTTGTACGTTGGAAGGTTGATGATAATTGCTAGTATAAGAGCATTTGTCTAATGTCGTACTGACCTGATATGATGGCGAAATGTGTTCTACATCAAGATTTTAACACATTTAATGCTGCACATAAAATGTTATAAATATGGAGCTATATAGGCTGTGTGTGGCCAACAAAAAGCTTCCACAGCATCATAAAGGGAGCAGTTGTAAAATAAGAAATTGCGTTTACTGCTGTAATGCACATATGCAAGTACAGTTCCAAAGATGGAATGTGCCCTCTGCCCTTTCAATATAATAAGTCTGTGTGTGGCATGTAAACCTCCCTGCAACAGCAGATTAGTTGACTAGCTTAGTTACCTTAGATTTTCTTATTGCTCCACCTTGGTGCTTCTCTTTTTGTTGGTGCTGTTGTTGGACATACTCCAAAATAATGATAGGTTACATATCGGTGACATATTGTCTAAATGTGAACATTTAATAAATGTCTCTAAATAGTTTGTTTTGTTTCAGGTTTGAACCCGTTTTAAATGTCTTTTGACCAGAAATCATAGTTGTTGAACACTGCACTAGTTCAGTTTCTTCGCCTACTATCTTTTATTTAATCTTAATAACCTAACCTTTATTGATCCCCTTGGGGAAATTCCTTCTCTGCATTTGACCCATCCTATTCAAAGTTAACCTTAACTATGCATACGAGGAGCAGTGGGCTGCCGCGGTGCAGCGCCCAGGGAGCATTCAGGGTTAAGGACCTTGCTCAGGGGCCAACAGTGGTGGTGACTGGGACAAGCGGTCGCTCTCACTTTCCCACCTCAAACTCTTGCCAGTGCAGGGACTCGAACCAGTAACCCACTGGTTACAAGTTCACTTCGCACCACTAGGCCACCACTGCCCCCAGAGTATGTGTATGTAAATGCAACTTTGGCCCTCATGCCATTATCCCCTCATTGCAGAAATCCACAATCAGCCTCCCCCTTGCAGATTTTGTAAAAATAGTTTCTGATGACAGATTTGTTTCGTTTTAAAATCTACCACCTAGGGTTGTGATGCGTTACATAACTTTTAATCTCCTCCTTCTCTCAACCTTATACAAAGCAGACAGGAAAATCCTAACATAAGGTCCACTTGGCCTACTATTCTTTTCTGCAACATTTTCTAAAGCTTTCAGCCCCCAACAAAGAATAGCAGCCCAAGTGGAACTTAAAAAACTATGTTTTTATGACACCACGCCCAGTGTGGCTGATAGCATTATGTTTTCAGTTGTATGTCCATCTCTCCCATTCTCATAAAGGATATCTCTGGAGTGCCTTGGTAGGACTTCTTCAAATGTGGTGCAAACGTACACTTGGATTTAAGGATGAACTGACTGGAATTTGTCAAAGGTCAGAGCTCCAGATCACATTTCTGGCCATAACATGTGAACAGAAGTGGAGATTGTAACCATAATTCACATTTGGTTACATGGTTACACTAGTCTTGGGTGTCGACATTTAACCCCATTTGGATCTGAGGTTGAAGATGCGTGTGAAGCATTCATGTTTTAGAATTTGTCACTTCTTTGCAGCAGCATCCTTATGGGAAGTGTTGTTTACTGTTAGAGCTGCAACTTTTTATTGGCCATGCATGTGAACTCCAACAATTTTTTTTTTCTCTGAGTCTGAATGAACGTATTCTTGTCAAAGTCTTCACTGCACTGAATGCATTATTTAAGTCTGGATAGACAGGGATGCAAACTCCAACTTGATTGGTTGATTCTTAAAATTTGAGTAAATCTTGAAAAAATAATGCATATTACACTTGCCAGAATGAAATGTTTACTATGACAACCATCATTTTGTGTGTTAATCCTATTGTAATATTGGGAAAAAAAGTGGTAATTCTAAATTCTCCTGACCGATTTGATCTGCAGTATAAATAAATTTACAGCCCTTTTATCTGTGATGATTGCTTTAGATTGTCCACCTCTATCTTGCGTAAAAGATTGATGTCATCTCCACCTTTGGCAAGATTTGCTAACTCATTGATTCTCTTATTGACTTTGCTTTCAATAAACTATTCAATGAAGGAAAGTCTGGGTTTTTTCTTGCCAACAGTGCAGTCAATGAGAGCATGAGACAAAGTCAAACAGCACAGTCAGCCTGTCTGAGTGCCGGCAAATCATTATGAAGATCAAACAAAAACCATTGTACACCCTGTTTTGTGTTACTTCCAGTGGCTCTGCATACAGTTAATGTCTGCAGTTCAGTAGGTGTATCCATAGAGCTGCAGAGAAACCACCTGGGGTTAAATCCAAAGTGAATCATCAGACATCAGGGAGACATTCAACCGTTTATTGAATGATGTGCAATGCGTCACTTATCACCACTGGTTTTATCACCTTATCTTTTGTACTTTCCTCTTGATAAATCATCACAGTGCACTTTTTACCATTTGACAAGCTTTTGGTTACACTTACAAGTCAGACTGCTCTTACGAATCGCATATTTCCCCTTGTGTGTTATTTACAGTGTAATCCTATGCTTTACTTAGATGTGGAAATAACCAGGAACTTGTTTACCTCATTTACTCAGTCTGATCCCACAGGAAAGTCTATTTTTCATTGTTGTTCAGATAAAAGAAGAGGATCAGTCAAACTAAATCTGAGGAAAAATGCGTAGTGGCACCACTGTGTAAGATCCTTTACTTGTTGTAGGTCTGGAGAACTATTGTATTTGTAAGATATGTATGAATTGTTGTCATTTGTGGCTGTAAGAATATGATATTTTATCCGTATGTCTTCTTTTCCAAACAATTTAAATGACAAAAGAAGAGCAATGGGAAAAGCATATCAAGAGTGGATTGCTCTCACATCAAATGCTATAGGACAGGCTTTATTCCAGAATAAACTGAAATTGTAAATCTGTATTTTAGGCCATGTGCCTCCTCAGATTCAGGTTCATGGACTCATCTGGATCCATTTGTTGATTAAAAGCTGCAGAGGTTCCTTTGGCTTCAGTCCCAATGCAGATCTGAGAAGCTGTTACTGGCGTTTATGTTAAAGAAGCATAGCTCAGACACACAAGAGGCAAAATAAAATAAAATAAATAAATACCACCAAAAGAACTGTGTTAGGTTTTAGATCACACTTGTTCGCCATCCTTTAGTTTGACATCTGGGCCTGGAATCCACACTTTCCTCAATTTTCAGACGGCAAAGTTTTCCGTTCATCCACATGGGAGCATTGACCAGCTGACATTTTTCTCAGAGGCATTCATATCACCCCCCTAATCTACACCGAGACATGTTCATTCCTTTTCTGCCGCTCTGTAAACTGAAAGTAAATCTGTAAGTCCTCAATTTATGAGCTTTTTTTGGATGTACATCAGTTGTGGAGGATGGAAGATAGCTTCTTTTTTTTTTTTGCTGACAAATGATGCTTGGTCTTTTCTGTGAACTCATTTAACTTGTTTTTGCCATATTTGCAGCTTCCTTGATCTAACCAGTCAACCATAACTACATTTTATAGTGGTTGTGCTATAAAATCCGACCCAAGTTCACATATACGCCCCTGCAGAGAAACCGCAAGTTACTCAGAACTCTGTCAAGTGTCTCTGTCAACCTAAATTTTTTTGAATTACTAGAAATTATTTGATTGCAGTTGTGCCCGATATGTTTTTAACCATGAATCAAAAACCAGTGTGTGCCTTAGTTTTATGAGCTAACCTTGAGAAGCTTGCTGAGAGTGTCTAACTAGTGTCTCTAAGACTTTTGCCCCCAGTGCATTGGAAGAGGGACCATGTTCTCAAAACCAGCGTTGCTTTTTATCTAATAAATTTTGTTCTGAATTGCCGTGAGGCAGTCGGTATCTTTCCTGGGAAGAAGTTGGAGCTATTAACAGAGACAGTGTACAGAGTGGTGCTTCTTCTTGCTCTGGGTTGAAGCTGATTCAGGGCAGATGTCAACCTCCAGAGAAGGTCAAATCCCAGTCTCCCTACTAGACAGTTGCCTTAGAGTTGTGTGTACTTTATGAAGCAAATACTGTATCTGTGATGAAATTGCTTTTCTAGCTCTCAGTAAACAAAGATTGATGCATCAATCCTCTGATGGTGCGCTCGCCTTTGGTCAGCCTGATCATGTTTTGGGTACAACCGATCCGAGTGTTTCAGATTGACGTACACTGCCCCAGAGAAACCTTCAGTCTGGTCATGATTTTAATGCTGAGTAAGCCCCTCGTTGCTCAGAATTTCACTTGAGACACCTCCCCTTAGTTCTGATGCCAAGTTTCCCATTGTCAGTAAGCAATATTCTGCTGGAAACCTGAAGCAACACCATATAACAGGTGAACAATAGCTGTAAGTTGACTTACTTGAACTCATCTCTGAAGAGTAGATTGAATCCCGCAGAGTGTCTTCTGAACGCTGCCTCAACGGAAGGAAATCTGACCTTTAGTTCAAATGAGTTAATCCGTGGCACTAATTTGCTTAAACTTGTTTGGTGACCTAGAAATTGTGCAGAATCAGAAATATTTAATTTTCAATTTACATGTAAGAACTTCTTGTGCTTGTAAAAGTTTCTAAATCCTCAAACTTTCTCATTATTTTGAGGTTTACGTGAAAATTACAGATTTTTCATTTTCACATTTTGACTCCACTGTACATCATTTCTTTTTTACACAGGTGCAATGATTCTGCTCCTTATTTTTCCCTTATATTTAATGTTTAAGTTTTTCTGGAAGCTACTTGCAGAAACTTTCAGCTTCCTGCCTCTCCTGCACCATATCTTGTTTACTTTGGATTCATGTACATTTAACCAAGTAGGTTAACATGTAATTGAATATGTATGAGTGTCTTTGCAGACACATTATATATTTCTAGAATTGCAGTTTTTAAATGTACAAGCGGATAAATAAATCATTCACAGTACTGGGAAGGCTACTACTACTATTTAAACAAACGATTCAGCTCAGCATATTCTTGTTTTTTTTGTATTTGACAAAAAAGGTCCACTTCCTTGATATTTTTCCCCAGAGCTTTTGCAGTCTTCCTCAGCAGATAGTGTTTGTTCAGCTGGGGATGGAAAAATGCTTAACCTTGTGTCAAAACTTCTCTTTTTTTCCATTTAACAACATCTCATGTCCCCATGTTTGGCTCCTTGCATCATTACTCATCTGCAGAGGACGACCGTTAGCATAATATCAACAAATGTGTTTAAATGAGGCACTCGATTAAAGAAAGACAGAATGAGATCATCACTCGGATTCCTATTTATTTAAAAATAATCAGTCATCCAGGGATATTTCCAGTCACCTGACTGTTCTCAAACGATCTATAAGATCATGTCCTTTGTCACTACTGTTAAATATGACCCAAATAAATAAATAAAAAATCAACAGTAACACAGCTCATGTAGACAATCATCAGTGTTGGTCTACTCTTCTTATACAATACAGTGGTTTAAATAGCAGTAGCATTAATAGGTAACACTTTAGAATGAGGTTAGACAAATAAACTGACTACTGATGGCTGAATTAGTGTAAAAACTTAGAGTATGGCTGTTTATTCCCTAGTCTGCTCCTAAGCTCCCAGTTAACCAACATCTTTAGATCAGATTCACATATGTTGCTCCCTGACTGTTGCAGAGTTTATTTGTGCAGCCCTATAATGAAGTGTTACCTCTTTATAGCCATACAGGCTTTTCAAACACACACACACGCACACACATGCTAAAATACAAGGTTGGTCCTACAGGAGCATGCATCATGTCTTACTGATGCTACACCACCTTCTGTCTGCTCGCAGGCAGCCCAGGCGGCTTGAGGGAGGAGGGGATGGGCAGCTCATGCAGGCTGTCCGGGAAGGTGGCCGGGCTGAGCTGCTTCAGGATAGTCTGCATGGCGGTGAGCAGCAGCGGCGCCGGGCTGCTTCCGGCCAGGTACTTGTAGGTCTCCTCGCCCAGCACCGTGCTCCACCGCTCCGGCTCTTTCCCCAGAGCTGCCTTCATTTTAAAGTGAACTTTGGGCATGAACATGAGCAGGTTGTCCAAGCACTGCCTCCTCTCCCCGCCGCCCTTGGAGTCCCTGAGCTTCTCCAGGAGGACATCCAGCGGGGTCAGGCCGTCGT
>OMNN01008730.1:4612-18300 GCA_900302755.1 Chromis chromis
TGTCACCTGCAGTGGGGCTGCCACTTTTCTACCAATTATTTCAATCTTGATTGATGTTATGATTATTTTCAGGATAAAGGGTTTTCACAAATTTAGAAATTCTACACACTCACTGTTGAATCTCCAGGTTTTCTGACAAACAGCCCAAAACGTAAAGATATTCAATTTACAAAAGCAGGGAAAAGCAGCAAACATTCACATCTGAGAAGCTGAAACTGGCAAATTCTTTGCATTATCGCTGGAAGATGACTTAAACAGCTTAGTCGCAGAATAATTTTCTGTCATTTGACTAATCGTTTAAGCTGCAAGGTCACATTTTTGCTGCTGCCATAAAAAATATTGACATACATAAATGTGACACTGCAGATACACGGCACAGAAAATCCTACAAGTTTTTAGGGCTTAAGGTTTAAAGGTTTTAACATTTGCATTGTTTTGCATCTGTTGTGGGAGACAAGAAGAGGGAGGCATGGTCCCTCCTCGCTGAAGCTTTCTTAACCCCATGGTAGTTAATTGAACCTACTACAGCGTGGTGTGGTCTCAGCAGCACCTCGGCTCCTGATAGGATCTGGAGTGGGTCTGCTATTTGCTTAATCATTAATCTGAGAGCCTCCGCTACATTGATTCTCTCCCTGTTCCCCTTCATAAATCATTATTGGCCAGCATTGCCTTTAATGGAGGATGGAAGTGCTGATTGAACACAGCCATAGCACTCAGGACGCAATACTCACCTTGGTCTCCGGGTCAGCTGATCGGGCCTGAGGAAACAGGTCCAGTACCTGTCCATCTCAGCAGAAGCAGCAGATGTCTCATCTTTAAGCATGAAGAAAAAAAGCACATCCATCATGTTCAGACGTTTCTTAAAACTTTAAATTAAAAAAATATATATATGTAGTATTCTGCACTAGTCCTATTAGAATCTCTAAAAAGATTTGTCCCACTGACACTATAATGGATGCAAATGGCCATCTATCTGTAGTTTGCGG
Organism: Chromis chromis; assembly: GCA_900302755.1. NCBI lineage: Eukaryota > Metazoa > Chordata > Actinopteri > Pomacentridae > Chromis > Chromis chromis. Next base: position 5,599 of record OMNN01008730.1, read on the forward strand.
TTGAGATGCTCCCCATCATCTGACCAGTGTATTAAGGGACTACTTGTGTAGACGAGGCCTTAAAGTGCTGCTTCAATCAATGCAGCTCCGGTAATTGGCTTAGAGGCCCAAGAGAGTTCCATGCTAACTCCCTGTGTGACTGTTTGCCTCCTCTGCCCCTCCTCTGCTCTGTCTGCTCTGAGATGCATGCACGTAGTTTCTTGTCACGTCACCTCTCAGCCTCTGTTTTCATAACACACACTTCCCAACACTTCTCAACATGGGGCATGTGTTTATTCTAGAAACAAGACCCAAATTTACGCTGTAGCTGTGACTTGTTATGTTGTGGAGGGGATAGTTACAAGATTTTTGTTTTGTTATATTTTGACACTAAGTTCATATGTATAATCAACCTGGTAGTTTCATTAATTGAACTACTGGCGCATTGTTCAGAGCTAATTTTCTTAACAAAAACAATTTCCCTTCACCAGTTAAAATCCCACCATCGGGCTAATCTCACTCTCAGGCCAGTGCTCGTTCTCCCCCCGCCATGATCACACTCGCAACCAGCAGGGGTTAAAAACAGCAGATGTTTGGCTGAACCGGTGTGCGTGTGTCTCTGTGTGTGTCTACAAGTGTGCGTATGTCTGTGTTAGACAATGAGTGGAAGCTACCCAGACCATCAGCAGCAGGAAGGCGATTGAGGGTATCAGATGTCACCAGAGTGCTGTCAGCTCACTGCCTATTGTTAATACACAGGAGGACGTTTTTTTTTTTGTTTTCACCTGGATTTGTCGGTGTGTGTGTAAATGGGATTGTTGTTGTGGTGCTGTGTGCATATGCGGGATGGCCGTCTGCATCATTTTTACAAACACAGAAATGTAGCTTTCGCTGTCACTGATAGTTTGTGTCTTTTAAGATGACTGTCAGAGCAGTGAAAGGTCTGGGCGGAGAGAACCGAGCTGGATGTCATGTGAGTGCGGACGGAGAGGTATTCAGGTTATCCAGGCCCCAGGTAACGGTGACCCAAACTGAACCGGAGGTCAGAACAGGACAACGGGAGAAAGGTTGCAGAGATAGAGATCACTCTTAGCCTGACATCCTGCGCCTCACCTGCTTTTTTTGTGTGAACAATACAAAATAGAAACATCACATGTGGAAAGTCTGAGCAAAACAGGTTTACCACACAAGCAAAAAAACAAAACAAAACAGTAAGATCAGGAAAAGCTGAGAAGTTTACTGCGGGGCTCCCACTAGGCCACTTCGGCACAACCTGCAACAACCTTTTTAGATGGCACACAGTAGCAATCCAGTGCTAATAAGTGACTATAAAGAACGGAGTCTCAGGTGCAATAACAAAATAAAAATATTCTACAAATTCAGGGCTCAGTTTTAGGCGGGGTTTTAACAATAGACATAAAGTCCAGGTTAGGGTTACTGTAAATCTGTGCAGACTAAGTAGCACCTAAATAATGTCTTGTATCATGTGCTGTCGCTTCTTTACCAGGCAACTAAAGGCCCTTTCAGACAGATCGCGGTTTGCGCTGTGCCTACCGTTGAGTTAGGATTACAGCAAAATAGTTTTAAACACTTCCTTTAAAGCAGGAAGCTCCCAGCCTGTTGCAAACATCTTAACAATGAAGATGTGTCTGTCCTGTGCTAAGAAGCAGGTACTAGATGTAGCCCTGTTAGCACTAGGGACATTGAGCCACACATCATTATTCTTATTTTGCCATCTGTGCCAGACTAGATGCTTCGTTTCTATTGGTCACATGGGTATATGTCATAGTGCTCAACATAGTGGAACTTCAAGTGTTGCAGGCACGTGCGCTCCGAACTACAGACTCATGTAACAAAGCAGTAAATGTGAATAAAAAGAAACTCCCCACGAAGAAGTACATCGACAAGAGACACTGGTAACATTTAACAGTTATATGCATAGAATACATACAGTATATAAACAAGACTAAGAATTTACAGCAATCCAAGTGGCTCTGCATTGCCGCCACTTCAGCTAAATGCTAACATGCTAAAATGCTAAGCAAGTATAGGCCTAATGTTTATCATCATCCTACCTGAGGATTTCAATGAGGATGGCTATTTTATGGCTGCCAGAGCTGATTTCTGTCACTGTGGACGCTGCTTATGGTTCCACTGGACGCACTGCAGCATATTTTAGAAGCAAATCTCCACTGTGCACCACTAAAAATACATACCATGGAAGTACATCAAGCTGTACAGGAGTAGATCGAGCCAGGCAGGAAATCAGACATACAGCAAGGAGAATATGGTCGATTCTGAAAAGAAAACACCCCGTGCAAACTCCAGATCACATGTACATTACTACATTGGCAGCATAAATGCAAGAAATACAAGCAATCTCCTCCTGCAAATCAGAAAGTCGTCTAAATTAGGGAGATACAATGCTTCCCTTCTGAAATGCTCCTGATGAGGTATAAAGCCTTGCAGAGGACAGAACAAATCTGGATGTCAGATGCAATGTCACAATCCCACACCCGGTGGAATCCATGGGTTAGTCTAGCATGCTAGCTTGCTAAATCCATCCAACAGATGCAGTGAGAGCCCTTAAATGTCAACAATTTGTCGAAATACATTGCCAGGGAAGTTCATTGTCAATCCAAGCAATAAATAAGCAAAAACTTTGACTTGCTGGTGAAGCTGGAGGAAAAATTAGAAATTACCAAAGATATCCTCTAGGTAGCATGAATACCTGCACAAATAGCAACCCATCCAACAGTGGAGATGTTTTAGTCTAGACCCAACAAGAGTTACATCTGAAGAACCTCACCATCCCTACAGCCAGACTGCTTTCATTGATACAAAACAACACTAAAAGTAAGAAGTGTCGTTTCAACTAAAGACTTGTGAAACATAATTTGAGATGCACTCCTAACCTCCCTGATATCCTTCCATTTTAAAAGCTCAACATTTTCAATCCTTTTCACGTCCGGTACATTCTGCTACATTCTGCTACGTGTGGATATCCCTGGCAGGCCTGGGCCACTTTTAGACAATACAGACATTCACTCGGCTACATGAATGAAATATTTAGTCAGCCTCCACAGATAACAGCTTATCTAGTCTAAGTATAAACTTGCACAGCTTGTGTCAGCCCACCAGAAAGGGCTGCAGTGCAACTTGATTTCATGCACAAATGTCAATTTTCCTTTTACTGGGTACAATATAAAGACCTTGTCTGGCATTTAAAAAACTCCTATTTATGTTTATCCTTGACCTTTGTGCAAATACTCATTTTATTGGGTGTGTGTAAGCTCAGTATTGGTGGTAATAAGATGCCAAATGATGTGGAGCAATATTAGAAGGAAAATGTGATTTTTTGGCTGCCAAAGCAGTGAAAGTTGAGCCTTGTGCATTGTAAAAGATTCAGTAGCCAGATGGCCTTAGAATCTGCTTTTCTCTGAAGCTAGATAAAATAGCCTCTAAATGCTTTGCCATTAGTATGCTAGCTCATTTACAGTGTGCAGAGGCCTTCAAAAACATTTGGAGAATGCGAACTCCAGACTCTGTCCGAGTAGAACTTAATAAGATAAAGGAACTTGTGTTTTGTTTTTTAACTGAACATGCTTTGCAGGTGGAAGTGACATTAATGACTTCTTCTGTCCCTGTAGTCTCATCTAAAGCAGTTCTAATTTCATGACCAAACAACAAAAATAAGATCTTTGCCAAACAACTCTCTCTTGTGTGTAATCTTTTTAAGTAATCAAGAGAGAACATGAACAAATCAATCAGCCATTACCTTTGTGTCAGGACTTGAGTTTCAGGACATTGCTGCCATCATGTAGGAAGAAGCCTGTCGATAGTAAGGCCAGCACCTTCATTACAATAATTGCTGCTTCAGATATAAGCCATCTCAATCGTTTCTATACATTTTCCTTCTTTTTTGCAGTGCCTCTCTTAGAGATGATGCTGCTGTGTACTGAACTTTGAGTTCAGTCTCTTTCTTTTCCTCTTAAACGTCCTCTTAACCCTTGAAATTCTCCGAGACAAAGGCATTTACTGCATGTGTGAACGAGTCGTCTCCATGACTGAGCTAAAGATGTCTATTTAACATCGCGATTCATTTACTCAGCGCACCTACTGTAAGGTGATAACATTTCTCTAAGGTGTGCAACTTCAAGGTCTGTAATTAATGTCTTAGCACAGCTCTGATGCTCCTGCAGTTTATGGTGCATGTTCAGTAGCAGTGAGTGAGTGGCCCAGTATTAGGAGACAGGATGTGGGTCATTGCATGCACTCAAACAGGCCACTTCAGGGACACATGTCCCCTGCTCCGGAGCTTTTTATGAACTGCCAGTGAGGACAGAAACTGGCTTCACTAACCTGATATTTATAGTTCACACTCTGAATAGACTATATGTGTTTACACACTCTTTCTCCCCTCTATCTGTGTCTCGATCTGCCTTTGTCGCTCTTATTGTGAGTCTGTGAAGGTGTGGATGCTTGTACCTGCAACCGTGTGTATATTTACTGTAAATTTTATGCCTTATACAGACTGTAGCTAAATTTAGAGCAGAGTACAGCGAGGATGAAAAGTAAGCAGACACTACTCTTAGGTTTGTTCTTTGCCTCTTATGGGGGATGTTGTAATATACCTCACAATACAAAGCAAACCTTAAAGATTTCTCACTATTTAGTACAGAAAAACTGATATTAGGACTTCATATACAACATTAGGCAGGATTATTATATTGAAATGCTTCAAGTTGTCAGTGAATATTGTTATTCATGTTCCTCATTGTTCTAGTGCTGCAACTCTGACTATATTTATTGTTGATCAGCCTCTGAATTATTGCTTTCATTAATCTGCACATTGTTTGATCCATAGTATAACAGAAGAGTGAAAAATGTCCATCACAGTTAAAGCCTAGGATGATTTATTTAAATTAGTGCGCCCAGTAGTTCAAACCCCAAATAAATATTCAGTTTGCAATGAAACAAAACAGATTAATCAAGTGAAAATGTTCAAAACAATATCCTGGTTTCATCTTCTCAAATGTGAGGGTTTGCTACTTTTCTCTTTTTTTTACATTTGTAAATTAAATATTTCAAAGTTTTAGACTCTTTGTGAGATTAAAAAGCAATTTGAAGACATCACCTTGGCCTGTGGGGAACTTTTACAGGCATTTTTTTTTAGGATGCTTTTAAAACTAAATAGTTAGGTGATTAAAATAAATGTCAACAGATTAATCAGTGAAAGTAATCATTAGCTGCAGCCTTAAAGCAGATAATAGAAGAACGTTTCTAAGATTTAAAAAAGCAGGAACCAGTGAAGATTGAGTGTTTTTCTTTGTTAAAGGACTTAAAATTGATTACCAAAACTGTTGGCAGTGAATTTTCTGTCAGTCAGCTAATCAGTTAATTGACTGCATGTTTCAGTTATGGTGTGTTTTACTTTGCACAGGGAGCTTTAGGTGGTGCAGCAGTACAGTGACACAGACACAGAGACAATGTTAATGACATGACAGAGGCGAGGACAGGCCTGCCTGGACTCCTTTATCCTCTTAGCAGTGCTGAGATCAATACTTCTCTGTTTCTCTCATACAATCTCAAACACACACACACACACACACACACACACACACACACACACACACACACACACACACACACACACACACACACACACACACACACACACACACACACACACACACACACACACTCATATTCAGCTTCTTCCTTGTGAGAAAGACAGGGAGATGCTCTTCACTCAATAACAAGCAGTCCTGACAAGATGAAGGTGGAGATTTGAGGAAAACCAGCGTGGAGACTGTGGCGTACAATAAGCCAGAGGTGCTGTGTGTGTGTGTTTGCGTTTGGATTCTCGGTGGTGCGACGGTTGTTTGTCAGACAGCGAGAGGTGAGAATGAGGGAGAAAGTGCGAGTTGTCTGTCGTGCTAGGGATTTCACGTGCCCATTAGGTGATTGTTTTTTCCTGTTGTGTGTGTGTGTGTGTGTGTGTGTGTGTGTCATGTGTCTGCACTGCCTTCATCCTCTTTCGCTCTCTCCATCTCCTCTGTGATGTTCCACCATTTGGCAGATGCTCCCTGTCACAACAGCCCTGTATGTCCTCCCCTCGTCTTCCCGTGGGAGCAGACTGGAGCTGTTGATTGATGTTGTTGTTAAGACCGAGTTTGATACTGATTGGATGTTCTGTGTTTAGTTTCTGAACTCTCCAAAGTAGCGGGGAAACATCCGATTTGTAGTGGACGCTGCGTGCCCCCTAGAAATGATGAATATATATTCAAAAGCAGGTAGACAACAATAAAGGAATTAATCTTTCTTGTAGGGACAAATTAAGGTATAGAGCTTTTACAGCATGAAAAAAAGGAGACACAAATGAGAATCAAGGAAGATGTTGGGTCGGACACAAACTATGCTGAGTGGACAGTGAGAATTATATTTATTAATTTCACAGTAAAGTAAAGTGCAATGAAGAGGAGCTGTGGGTACAATGCTGGTGATTTTTCTTTCTGTTTGAAAGCCATATTATTCCACATCACGGATAGAGTTCAGCTGACTGATTTGCACAATTGCCTGCAACAGCCGAACACAACCTTTGCACTTAAATCTTTCAATCTGAATATAAAAGGCAGGCTATGGCAAAATCACACATTTCTATATACATATAGGGACAGTGGATCAGGCTGCAATCTGTTTTTAAGGGACTCTGTCAGATACTAGCAAGTCAAACCCTCCAGGTTGTAGATTTCACCACACTGCATCACATGATTCATAATCCTCTGGCGGATTCCTTTTATTTTTTTGCAAAATCTTACTCGTTAAATAGCAGTATTCATCTCTAGCATGGCTTGGTTCGCCATTTGGTAACCATCTACTGGATGGATTGCCAGGTATTTGTGATCCATTGCAGGAAATGGATCTGTATGACTTTTGATGACCTCCTGAGGTTTCCTCTACGCCACCATGACGTCGATATTTGTGTTTTGTAGTGGAGTCTCAACAACTATTTGATGGATTGTCATGATATTTAGTTCAGACATTGTTGTGCTAAGATGATTAACATTGTAGTCATATCCAGTGAATATGCATGTGTATGTTACTATTCTGATTTTATGTTTAACTCAAAGAACCTCTGCAGAGGCTCAAAGATGTGCCAGCATGAGTGTAGTAGACTTAAACACTTTGTCCTAAATCAGTTCCTACTCACTGTGTCGTGTGCTGCATTTACTGTCTGCCATTTTATTTGTGCCCAAATTATTAGTGTGCAAATTTATCGACTAGTGCTCTCAAATATTTCACAACGAAACAAAAAGTGCTGTCCATGGCAGGTAAACTACTTTCTGCTAACGCAGTGATGCCAAAATGGCTGTTGCATGACTCAACAGCTGATGGTGATGATACAAAATGACAGTGATTAGTAAGTAAGTCTTCAAAATCTCTATTTAGTGTCAGTCATATAGGGAGCAGTGAATGAGTGAATGCGCTGTCACTACGCATGTTGAAAGCTGTTGCAGTCCAGCAGAATTCACACATTTTCATGTCCTGCTCTTGAGGTGTGTTGTTTTGAGACTCCCCATGAGGTGAAAGCAAAAATATCCTGGAAGAAGTCATTCATTGTGACCATTTTATGATGGTTGTGAGACCTGAGGAGTCCTGAGATTATTCATTCACTGTGCCGTTATTGTTTATATGGTTCCTACTAAAATCCTGGAGTCGTCTCATTATTGTTCAAACTGTTACAGAAATGATCAGTCAGTTGATTGTTTTAGCTCCCTATTCTTTTCCTTTGACATTCATAGGCATCTCACATGAATTTTTAATTGAGGTTTATAAGCTTTCATCCTAAGAAGTAGCTAGAAAACATGCTGCACCGGCAGAATGTTAACTATAGCAATACCAACAAATATGAGACATCTGTGATTTAATCTGTAAGTCTGATTAGAGTATTAGAAATACATAAATTCTACAATAAGTCTGACTGTGGATATAATTAGATGTGACTCAGAGGTTTGTTAACAGAAAAGTTCAGCAAATGTTTGATGAGAAGATCAAAATCACACTCAAAGGTTAAAAAAAAAAATCATCTACCAGCGTCTCTAAGGCGTATTAATTGACATAAATGTGTTTTTACAGCAAATAAATTGTCCCACACATACCCATAGTTGTCTTACATGAAACAAATGAGATATGACATGTAGAGATTAGTGGGTTTTAGAGATGCTACAAGGCATGTTTTGTTGCCTATATTTCCCATAATGTTGAACTATTCCTTTAAGTAATAGACTCAGTGTTTGGTAGGCAGTCAGTGCTCGATAGTGTGCTACGAATTGTGATTATTGATTTATCTGCAATTACAGCAGTCTTAACAATGCAAGCAATCTTTCAAGTTTGACTGACAAGCAAAAGACTTGAGTGAAGTAAATATTCTGAGAGACTGTAAAACTTTTCATCATCTCTTTTTTTTTTAACCAAATGGATTTCTGGTCTTAGCATTTGGTGGATTTAAGACAAATGCTCAAACCAGTAGTGAACACACTGTCAGCACTGAGTCCCTGCGGTAGCTTCAGTCTGGGTGAGATTAGTATGTTTGGGTTACTGTTGAAGGAGCTCCTGTGTAGACTTGAAGCCTGACATGAAGCCTCTCTATCTGTAACAAGCTGTCAAAAAACACTCTTCAGCCTTTCACTGTTATATAATACCACGACTTTGTTCTGTCTCACCTCTCTGTGTATCATAGCGTTAAAGTAGCACACACTGCATTGCTAGATATAAGTAACTGCCTTTCCACAAATTCACAAATTCAAAAAAATACAACTAAACAACTGAGGAAATGTTAGAAAATGAAGGAATACTACTCTGTAACACCACATGGACAAACTGTCACCACTGACAATAACTCTTAAAGTCCCTGCAGCCTCCTATTGTTTCAGTGCACAAATGTTAGGAACATTTAAAGCAATGTTTGTGTTGAATTAAGGTGCCATCATCAAAACCGCTGACCGATTTGTCGTCTTTATTGAATTATCATCCCCACTGACACCATTAAACTTGAAATGCAGTGTGCAGAAATGGCATTTCAAAGCGTATATTTATGGAGGCCCGGGACTGTCATATCTGACTTCCTGAAGCCCAACAAAGTACACAGGAGAACATAGAGTCTTGGTTAAGTTTTGGTTATTCTAGTTATTTTTAGGAATGAATGATGTTGGCTTTATAAACCCTTGAAAACCCATGCATTTTTATACTCTCTAGTATCTTCTACATGTGAATAAGTGCCGGGCTTGTATCTGCACAAAGCTTACAGGCATTATTAAACTGAAGATGTTTCTAAATGTACTTGTGTTACATTTTCCATTCATGCATGAACAAGCTGGTTTCTCACAAAGAAAGAAAGGAGCCCATTGATGACCGTCAGTGGAAGTTAGTTCATCAGGGCCGAGGTTAGAGCTGACTGTGGCCCTGCCATTGTTTCTCAGGCCAGAGAAAATGGAGACTGACCACAGTGGTAGTAAGGAGGCGAGTCTGACCTCACTGTTACTGTCATACACTGAGAGCATTCAGACTCCGTCTGCTCTCCAACTGACCAACTGAAGACAAGCTGCTGGGTATTCAACAGGAATTATCTCCCTCACAATGTCCTTAGTTTACTTTATGAATCTGGCAGAAGTGTCTTTTGTGAAAAGACGTCAGCGGTTCTTTGGCAACAGTGAAGCGTGAATTTCATCATCGTATAGACTGTCAGGTGTTGAGAGTTTTTAAATGTCTCTTTGGCTTCACACAGTTCTGTTTTTTTCTGTGCAATAGCAAAGGCGATTGTGAAGATGTATACCAAGACACAATGGCAAGTGTTCCTTTAATATTCTCTGGTTGTGTCAGGCCATGGTGAGCATTGTTAGCCATCAATGAGTAAGGCTGCTTTATAGCAAAACAGGATTTTTGTGGCTACAGCTAGCAGTTACTCTGATTTTCTGGATTAACTGATCAATCGCTTAGCCGGAGACTTGTGAAGAAAACCAAGTATATTTAGTGTGCAGTTATATAAAACATAAAGTGAATGGTAAAACTGAAAATACTCACATTTAAGAAACAAGCTAAAAAAAAAAAAAAAAAGTTTGGCAGTTTTGTTTGAAAAGTGGTTTAAACAGAGGATCAATAATTAATTTTCAGGTCTGAATGATTATTTTCGGTACATTGAAGTACTTTGATGTGTAAGGTGTTTCATTTGTTGGATTAGCAGAAAAAAATGCAAAGTGATGATGGATTCTTGTTTGTTTTTGTTCACTACAAAGGAGAGACACATAAGAATGATTTGTGGTTGTTGATTTGTTCGGTGTGTATGAGATCTACTGATGGCGGGTCATTTTATCTCACATGTGGTTTGTAAAGAGAAAAAACATCCAGATAGTTGTATTGTTTTAGCTGCGGTGTGTCGAGTATAAAAATGTGCTCAGGTAGTTTAGATGCTTCAAAACAGCTAACACATTAGATGTAAGAAAGCATTGGAACTATAATGTATATCATAGATTTCAGTGCAGAAACAACAGGACACCAGCTGTGTTAAAGTTAAAGTTAGTGTTTAAACTATAGCTGTCGGTGTAACTTTACAAAGCTAATAACTGTGGTGGAGTTGTTTTATCATGTAACAAGTTTTCCTTTGACTTGCATTCACTGGTCATGTTCATCTAGGCAGTGGAGTGACTCCCCGACTGGAGCAGGGGGCAGCGGACTCCTGCTGAGCCGCTGGAGGAGCAGGACACAAAACACTGTAAATATATAGTGTATGTTTTTCAAGACACAACAGCGTGTTCCTAGAGAGTCTTAGCAGTACAGTTCTGACTGTTTAGAAACCAGAACCAATTTAAGACCAGTTTATAGCCTCCCTGAGTCATTTCTGACAGAAATGAGCATCATTTGTCACAACACAGAACAAATAGACAAGCAACTACAAATGAGGTCATCATAGTATCAAGTTGGAGCCACAGCTTTGATTCTGAGCGTTTTATTTTGAATGAACAAACAACACACTTATTCCTATGTGGTAGGATATTCCTATTAATTCTGCTTGTGTATATTACTCTGATAATTGCCAGGCAGTATACTGAGCATAGTGCAATGTTGATTAATAGCTGAGGAGTTGAATTTCAGTACATATATTTATTTATTTACCTTGAGAAAATAGAGATGTTGCTTTGGACATTTTCTATATCTCCGTGCTCAAAAGATTAGTGCTGGATTTGAGAATTGTTTGTGCTTCTGCCTAATTTTATGTGGCTTTGTGAGATAAGTGTAGATCCTCAGAAGTTTGGCGTTAATTAATTTAATGTCATTTTGCTGATAGTGCAGTAAATGGTCTTATTGTGCTTAATAATTGTCCAGTAAAAATGAGATATTCTGCTAATAGTTTCCAATGCAGCTGGACGCACTGTAGCTCAACATTGATCTGCATTAGTTTGATTTGATTGAATTACAGTAAATGGGATTCCCCTGCTCTGACTTCATTAAATACACAACAACATGATGACATTTTGTTGATGGGTCGCTTCCATGCAACAACAGTGGTTTTATTGCTGTACTGCACTTATTTAACCCAAAAATCTTGTTGTCAGATTCACGCAGTGCCGGTTCAAAGATAAAAGATAAATGTTTTATACTAGACATGTGATGATGATGTAACGAAAACTTCAGTATTCTGTAATACAGGCGCGCTGGAATTAGTCAGCCTATCAGAGCCCTCCACTGTGGGGAATAGCCTGGAATAACAGCTTCATTCCCGGCTCAGCAGACGGTGTCATTAGAGCACACTGAGCCTCAGAAACATCATCTTCCACCATGGGACCACCCAGTCCTATGACTCAAACTCCCAGACAACTTCACTTTCATCTCGTCCTGATCCACCGAGGTTGAATACAAAGCAGCACTTTGCTTGTGTGCCGCTGCTGTAAATGGTCAGTTGGGTGATCATGTTGTTTTCTTCATGTGAGGGTTTGCTCACAGTCTGAGCACCGCATCTTGTCTAACAAAGTTTCCTCCTCCTTATCAATTTATCCTGAGTATCATTTTCAAAATGGCAGGAAGAAAAGTGATCAGTGGAGAAGAGTGTTTCCTTTACCAGTGCAGGTGTAGGACAGAGCAGTGTTTGGTAAAGACTTGGCTATTATAAGGTGTTTGTGGGATGGATGTACCTTCAGGGATGCAGCGTGAGCTTGAGGCTCAGGTAAATACTCAAACATGGAAGCTTTGTTTTTCACTCGTCTGGAATGGAACACAGTGATGTTGTTAAAGTGGTAGAAGACAGATGAACTGTGATTTCTGCAACTGCGTGCTTTCTACCTGCGATAATATGATCCAAACCACAATATATGAACAGCTACAGGATTAACTGATGTGTAAATTTGTGAACAACTACTGGATGGAGTGTGATAAAAGTGTCATCTGGACACATCACACTCCTCATAGGATCAAAAGCAGTGATTTAGATTTGTCCAAGCTGTAGTTTGCGTGTGGTACTAAATAATCTGGAGCCTTCTAACCATCCATCAAGCAGTTCTGACTCAGTATACTGGCAGCTTTTGTCTTGTTATATGGTTGTTGTTTCTTTGAGACCCAGTAAGGTGCAACTGAATGTGGCCTACAATGACTTTACACTGCTGCATGTGTTACAATCAAGTCTGCCTCACTTGAGACGGGTGTTAGAGAGCATCATATTCGTGTGTGTGA
>OMNN01008739.1:3211-26052 GCA_900302755.1 Chromis chromis
TTGATAACTAATCGATTAATCATTACAACTCTGCTTGTAACCAGTTGAAAGTATCCACAGTGAGCACTCATTTATAATCTACCCTTCATTGATCCCCTTGGGTTCTTTCCTTCTCTGCATTCATCCTATTCATAGTTAACCTTAACTATACATACTAGGAGCAGTGGGCTGCCGCGGTGCAGCACCCGGGGAGCAGTCAGGGGTTAAGGGTCTTGCTCAAGGGCCCACAGTGGTGGTGACTGGGACAAGCGGTCACTCTCACTTTCCCACCTCAACCTCTTGCCAGTCCAGGGACTCGGACGAAAGTTCGCTCCACAAACCACTAGGCCACCACTGCCCCAAAAGTTTCTGTCAGAAGTGGGATTCGAACCCACGCCTCCAGGGGAGACTGCGACCTGAACGCAGCGCCTTAGACCGCTCGGCCATCCTGACTTAGCAATCAACCCTGCAAATGAATCCTTATTGTTCTGTATAACTGTTCAGACAATGTGAAGACAAATACAGAAACTCTGCTTCCAACAATGACCAATGTTGCAATAGCACATTGCCCTAAAAACTGCATCAGAGGCTCCTATATCAACATCTGAGAGATTAAAAAATGTTGCTCATTTTATTCTACATTTGGGCTGTGAAAACAAATTCATTTTATGTTCATGAATCTTTACTGTTGTAGAACTATTTCATATTAGCTCAGCATGTAGGTATGGTTACACCCCTACAAGGCTTTTTGTCTTTGGAAAGATGGACTCAGCTATTAATATGTAGCATGGGAGCTGATCATAGGGTTAAGCTTACAAACTGTTCAAATAAAAGGCAGTTCTGACTGTTCACTATTGAAGCTGTTACATTTGTGCCTCTCCTTAAGAATCTGAAGGAACTTTGTTATTTGCTGTGTTGTTCACAATATTACATGTGCCATCGACACAGAAAAGTGTTTCATGTTTTTTATTTAAACAATGATGGCAAATTTCACAGGTTAGACATTTATCAGACAGAAACCATTCAAAGTAGTGTAGCATCCACCCTGACAGTGTAGACGGTATATACAGTGGGTTTGGTTCCAGCTTCACCTGTATGAGTCGCCCCAGGTCTCCCAGTTCAGACTCAGATCCCACCATCATGTCGAAGACCAGGGTGATGTAGATGGGGACCACAGACACCATGTCGATGATGTTCAGAGGGTGGTGAAAGAACTTCTTCCTGTTCGGTGCAAGCAGCAGCCGCATCACCACCTCAAAGAGATCAAAAATACTCAGCGCTTGTCGGTTTCTGTTTTTACTGATTTCCATTCAGCACGCTTTGTTTTTTATTTCCTCCTCACCTCAAAGGTGAACCAGCAGGTGCAGAACACCTCCAGAGCCTGCATGGTCTCGTCCTCGATCGGCTTTCCATCGGAGTCAAAAGTCTGAGAGGAGAGAGGAGAAAGATTTGTCACATCAGCGAGTGTTTTATAAGCTTTTCTTTGGCACCATCGCTTTAATGATCATATATTCTTCTCAAAGCTGGTATTACAACATCTGAGATGAGTGAACTTCTTTTAAATTAAAATCAGTAAAGTGCTCAGCCATCAAGAGTTCAAGAAGAAAATACAGAGTTTAGGTCTGAAAGTAAAACTGGCTCAAGAAAAAACATAGAATACTTTTTAATATTAAATACCTGATCACAAAAATGATCGTTTAACTTTCATAACTAATTGAACAGGTATGACAAGCTGTACCACAAAAACAAAAGGATTGGTAGATAGTCTAAAACCTTTTTAAAAATAATGCCATTATGTGAAGTATCAAAGATAAAAGCCTATATTTTTCACTAATAGTTCCTGAGATATTGTTGTTCAAACAGCCTCCCATTTCAATCTGTGATTTTTAACAAACATTTATCTTGGCATCTTAGAACTTGAGATATATACTTGATTTTAATTATCTATAATTAATGATTTAAAATTTTTTTTCAAGCAAATCAGACATGGTGGAGCAGAAGGCCTGTAATGGTTTAAGATGCAACGACCCAGTCAAAATTTTAAGGAGCCGTATAATTTGTGGTGCAAAGAGTTTCCTACATGTGCTCCATGAGCCCAAATGAGGCGGCCAAATACAATAAAAAGCTTGGCGTCGTCATCTTTCGAGCTCCCCGTACCAACCTGGTACTCTGGGATGCTGTTAATACACATGGTGGCGATGGACGTGAGCACCACTCCGATGGAGAGCAGACTGAAGAGCTTGCTGGGGATGGAGTATCCCGGGTTCTCCAGCGTCAGCCACAAACACTTCCTGATGTTCCCGTAACGCACCTCCTGGAAATGCTGCATGTCCCTGTGAGGATGGAGGAAGACGATGAGTTCAAAACTAACAGAAAGCAACAATCCTTTCCTCTTCCAGCCCCGGATGGATGCGTTTACCTGTTTAAGTCCGATATCTCGTCCACAGATGTGTCTATGCTGCTGACGTCGCTCTCGTCGTCCCAGCTGCGATGCCGGCTGCTCTCCAGCTTGCGGTCGTGGTAACGATAACTACAGCAACTGTCCAGGAAGAACTCGTTGATGCCCCAGTACTCAATCTCCTGACTGTGTGGGGAACAGAAGTCCAACCAAGTTGGTTTGTGCACCAGTTACAGTCTAACAGGAATTTAAATTCATAAAGGAAAAGTAGAAATGACAGAACGCCAACCACACCAGGTCTCACCATCTAGAAAATCCTGTCAACATGACTAGGAATGGAAGAAAAGTCTGTATAGGAGCGCTTACTGGTCTCAGAAGTTGTAAGTTTGAGGTGCTCTTTGGATGGGATATAGATGATGCAAAACAGGAGGGACTCTAAGGCACTCTCATGGAAAAGTTAAAAAGCCTTTAATAAAGTGGCTTGGTTACATTTAAACCCATAAAAACCCTGACGTGTTTTGGCAGTCAAGCCTTCATCAGAGAGTCAAAAAAAAGGACTAGGAATGGATTGAGGCTGTTTGTTCCCTCTTCCTCTGGACAAGGATCGCAGAGTTCATTTATATGTGTCTGTTTTAGGTTTTCAGATTATAGAATCAAGCAACAGACACAAGTCCTTGAGCAGCTACTTTACTCAGAAGTACAAGGTGCAATAAAAAGGTTCTGAGATTGTGCCTATTTAAATCAAAAACTGTACCGCCATTTTTTTTGGTGTAGTCTCCTTGTGCAGCAACACACTGCTCCCAGGGCTCCTGCATTACTGGAAGTCCTGTTCTGTAAGTCTGTCAGGCAGTTTTTGTGATGAGCTAGATCTCCTAAACTGTGTCAAACACGGACTCGTCAACTTGAATTTCATTTTAGGGAAGAGAAAGAAGTCACTGGGAGACAAATCTGGTAAGTGTGGTGGGTGAGAGGCGGCAATTGTGTTTGTGCAGCTAAATGGTAGTATTTCAGGGGGACGCAGGGATACATTCACCTCAATGAACAGAACAGAAGACTTATTTTGGAAAAAAAAAACACTATAATGTTACTAATAGATGCAATGAAGCCTCACACAAGGGCAGGTCTGAAGCCTTTACTCTCATAATATGAATATATTACACCACTGAATCTACCGTGGAAAACAGAATTAGATCCATTACATTCTGATATTGTCACCTGGTGCCTGAATTTAGTGGGAAAAGAGGGAAGAAGACCTGAAGGAGAAGACACACAGCTCCTCCATGATGTGAAGTTTGCCAGTCTGATAAAAGTGGAGGACGTAAGGGAACAAGCCGGGGTTCCTGTCAAAATAAAACTCCTTCTGCTGCACGTCGTAGTCGTCACACACCTGCAGAAGAGAGAAAGACAGGAGGGTGAAGAAAATGAAGAAGGGTGATGATGAAGAAGATTAAGTGAAGGATAAAGGAGCCATAAAAGAGAGGAACATGAAAGTTTTATGGCGTTTCAAGACAAAGTTACCCATTTATTTATTATCTTTGGAACCAAAACCACGAGAGAGAAATGTAAAAATAACAAATGACGCCAACTGTAATCCATTCATCGCTGACCCACCTGCAGTATATCTTCCTCTGAATCACATGCCAGCAGTTTTCCCAGTCTGGTGTCTGGGAATTTCTTCAGTGTGCTGGAACAGAGGCTCCTCTTCAGACCTCCAACATTCACGTGGACGAGACCCTCATCTGAGTCCTGGTGGACCCAGCTGGGCAGATTCTCCTTCACCATGGTTACACTGACACAGGAGAGACACAACAGAGATGAATGTGAGTGCAGACAGGGTAAAGAAAATACTCTGTGGTACATGTTCAAGAGTGTGACATGTACTCCTTTCCATTAATCTGAGAGCATCTGAGTGTGTCGGCTTCATGTCTGAATGAGCAGCCTGATCACTTTCCCATAAAAAACAGGACAACAATCTCACTATGTTGAACTTTCAACATGCCACAAGTAAGAACTGCACGCTATGAGATTACCAGGAAGACACACAAGCAACATACGTCCAGTTGTGTGAAGCGATTTAGTGGGATTTATTTCAACATTTCAGGACTAATACTGATCCAGAAACATCAATGGAAAGCAGAAAAGACAAAGTTTGCTGTCAAAATCACGAGACCCCATTCTCATTCTGAAATATTCATTGAAAATAATATGTGGAAAACAGAGACTGTAACAGGTCAGATAAATGACACTCACCAATAATGAATGGAAAGTGACAAAACATTACAAGGAGCTAAAGTTTAATTTGTTGCTTCTAGCTGTTCGTAGGTGTCGTTTCTTTGAGTTTGTTAAATACTTGTAGCATCAGATGGCAGCAGAATCAATAACTTTACTATGCTTTATCCAAGACATGGAGATAGGATCAATTAGGATACAAGTCAGTTGTGACACACATGCAATCACAGTTTATAAGCTGCAGTTAAATCATTTGTTACATGGCAGATTTAGACTTAGTATTTTGTTTATTCATGCATTATTATGCATTCTACATCACGTGATGTTCTGTTCAATCTCGCGTGTGTGACATATATCATGTGCATACTGGGGCCCTCTCCATCACTGTGGTGTCTGAATAAAGCTGAACATGAACATAAATGTGTCTAAATGACAGAATGACTTTAACATATTGATGAAGCAGCAATGTCACGTTCACCACGTCTGAAAAGGGTTTAAGAAGACCCAAGTGGAATGTATGAATTTAAACAAAAAAAAGTTACAAAACAATTGTCAGTATTGAGAAAGCAAATATGAAGACCATTATTCAAGGAATAATTTAACAAAAACTTTAGAATATCCCTGAAATCAACCTGGGATTTCCAGTTATTTCATTTAAATTTCTATTTCAAGTGTCAGGAGCAGAAAACATGAAAACTTTCTTACTGTTCTCTGTTCATATGCTGGAGACAGGCAACACATATGTGTCTGAGATTATGACTGGAAAACAGATTCTGTTAAATAAGTCTAAAATGTTTTGAGGGATGTGTGCTTCGAATGGTTTTAGGAATAAAAATGCACCAGACCTGTTGTTGGAAATAAAAAAAAATAAAGCTAAAAATAAGAAGCACTTACAGAAGTGAGTCCAAGAATAGGCTTGTCATATTTACATGATGTTTTGAGCATCTTCCAAATTTCTTTTTTTTATTCTAGGGCTGGCTGACTGCCTTCATTTGGTAGTGATTACGTAGAGATAGAAACAAGGAAAGAGAGATGCAATAACGGTCTCCCTCTGTTGCCGCTCAGGGTCCACGAGAAGACATTTGAATTTGTTGTTTCAAAGCAACAATCAGATACTCATGTGCAACCCAGTCTCCCAAGAATTAATGTTCCCATACAACTAAACTGTATGCTTAAATACAATTTGAGAAAAGCACATTTTCTCCTGAAAAGGTAGCAGTGTTAGGTTGCAAAGTCCACAGTATGAGATTGGAGGGCTGGTGGTGGCATTAGTTTGACACAGGACCCAGGAGACTGAGGTTCATGTCCTGTGCAGGTCCATAACTATTAGACTTATGTTTCATTTTAATTGCTGTTTGGCTTTGTAAAGGAAAATATTGTTTGGGTTGAAATACGACCCTTTTACAACACGTCTGAAGCGTCTTCATTTTCTGGGTAATGATGCTGACAAGTCTCACCTCATTTAATACAATGACCCCAATACAATGCTTTACAATGTTTCCCATTCACCTATTCACACACACATCCACACACCAATGGCAACAGAGCTTCCATGCAAGGTGCCTGCCTGCCATTGGGAGCAACTTGGGGTCCAGTGTCTTGCCCAAGGACACTTTGGCATGTGGACGGGCTCAAACCGCCAACCTTACACCATCAATGTACAGCCCGCTCTACCACCTGAGCCACAGCCGCCCTGGGTATCCAGTGGAACTAAAGTTAAAGCGGTTTCTAGGTTCGGAAACACAAAGAGAAATCAACCTCATTTACTGAACTCAAAAGACAAACAGATAAACTTAGATTTTTCAAATGCCTCGCAATAATAGTTGAGGATGTAATCAAACCTACCTTAATACCTGGATAATTCCTGAGTGATCTAATTAAGGTACAGTCCCATATACAGTTTAATTACATTTCCTACTTCCATGGTTCGCTTGCAACACTAATTAATGATTCTTCAGTTTCATGGTGTGTAGTCTTATGGGACTATGTGATATCTTATATTGTGTAAACTTACCCTCTGCCTCCTTTACATATTTACCACATTATGCTAAGATATTGAACCATCTGCAGCGCTCACATTCTCTCCCCAGGTGTCTCCACTACAATAGCTTCACGTCGCGTGAGTCACTACTTATAACATGCTTGGATGATTTATAAAACCGCTGCGTGCATAAATCCAGAGAAGCTAAACAGTCCTTAAGACCAAACTATTTCATCAAATCTCAATAGGACATAAATACACTGTCTCTATACAGATCTAGTGGAGTTGATGCTGGTAGAATACTACTTTCGCTATGGAAATACCTGTAAACCTAAAGTCAACAAAGGTAGAAAGCAAGCTCCCGATACTTAGAAATAATGTCTTCATCCCAAACAAAATTAAGGAGAAAATTGAGTGTGAATGTTGTGTCATAGTGCGATCCTGTTATTATCTTCTTTTTCTACTGTCTTGTTTGTTGGAATGTGTTTGTTTTTCTCGTCTGCAACTCTTCCACAACTGAATCAAAGAAATAAAATAATAAGTGGGACAAAACAAGAAGCACTGAATAATAAAAATAGAAAAAGAAAAGACAACCAGACGACGGACCACAAAGGTAGTCTGTCCCTTTGGTCTTCTGATGCTCAGTGGAGTCTCTGTCTCTCCAGGAGTCTTTATCGACGTATGCTTTGATGAGTACATGTGATCTTTCTCATGCAGATTCAGTTACATGGGAGCTGCTTTATATACAGTAACCACAGTCCTCTACTGAGTTAGAGTAACGCTGAAATGAAAATGATCTCCTTTCTTTGTACTACAGCTCATTGTAACTTCACATACATTTATTCCTCCTGATATTTAGCAGCATTTCATCCAGTATGCTATTATTATTGTTATATTCATGGTAGCCTTTGGATGCACAGTGGATACAGTGAATCTGAGCTTCAGTTAAAGTAAAGCACTTTCTGAATGAGTCGCATTTAGCTTTCAGGTTTGGTGATGGAAGTTTACTTTTCTGATTCTTCATTTTGAAATTTCCCCTTGTCACTTTAACCCCTTGATGCCCCTTGATGTTATATAAAATAAAAAAAATTGTGTTTTTGCTTTCAGGCTGATGCTAAATTAAGTGGAGATTGTTAATTTGTCTATAGCACATAGAATAGATATAAATGTAGGTATGATGCAAATTAGCGACAACAGGCATTAATGGTAAAACATTTTTATTGATGCCACACAATTGTTAAGTACATATTGACTATGCACAAACTGGCATTGGGGGAATGCATATGCTATCCTGGCTGCAATCTGAATGCAAGCGGTATGATGCGAATTCGCGACGATCGGCATTAAGGGGTTAAACTGGATAGCAGCTGGATAGCTCAGTGACTAACACCCCAGACCTTGGCATGAGAGGTCAGTGGTTCAAATCCCAGTCAGGGTGCAGTCGTCCAGTGAGGACCCTTAGGCAAGGTCCTTAATGCTGCCCTGCCTACCTAACTATATACGTTGCTTTGGATAAAAGCGTCTGCTAAAGTAAACTGGTATTCTACTTTTGGTGAAAAGTAGGTTTACTACTCTTTTAGCGTTGTGCGTCTGACATCCAGTAAACAACAGAAAGTCTAATGACAGAATCGTGTTTTACATTTAGGGCAAAGCAAATACTGGAAAAAACTGGAAACTTCAAGCTGACTTTCTTTAAAATTAAGATGCAGCAAAGATTCATACAAGAGCAATAAACTGATTTAAGTACATCTAACTTAAACCAGTCACATTATTATTACTTGTTAATTAAATTTAAATAAACCTAATTTAATTGTGTGTTAATGATTGAAGCAGTTCACTTAAGTTGGTCCAACAATTCTCTTTTTTTCAGTGCAGGCTCAGCTCCTGTAAAACATTAAGAGCTATCTCCTCTCATCTACACCCAACAATAACATAGATTATCTTGTTACAGTGCCGACTGTCAGTAGGTGGGATATATTGGGCAGCAAGTCAACAGTCAGATCTTGTGTTGGAAGCAGAAAAAATGGCATTGTGAGGATCTGCGGGACTTTGGCAAGACCAAACTGTGATGTCTAGACGACTGAGTCAGAGCATCAACAGCAGGACTTGTATGGTGCTCCTGGTATGCATTGGTTAGTAACTATCAGAAGTGTCCAAAGAAGGACAACCAGTGAAGCAGCAACAGGCTCCTGGATGCCCAAGGCTCACTGATGAACATGAGGAGTGAAGGCTGACCTGTATGGTCTGAACCCACAGAAGAGCTGAATAACTTAATGTTGCTATAACAGAAAGGTGTCAGAACACACAGAGCATCACAGTCTGCTGCCTATGAGACTATGTACTATGAATAGTTATTGCTGCGGTAATAACTAATGGGGATCCGTAATAAAGATAAAGATGTACTGCAGACCAGCAGAGTGTCCATGCTGACTCCTGTCCACCTCCAAAAACACCAACAATCAACACGTGAGCATCAGAACTAACCATAGAGCAATGGAAGAAGGTGGATGTTTTCTTTTACATCATGTGGACGGGTGCATGTGCGTCGTTTACCTGGAGAAGAAATGGCAGCAGGATGCATTATGGGAAGAAGGTAAGCCAGCAGTGGTAATACGATGCTCTGAGCAATGTTCTGCTGGGAAACACGGGTCCTGCATTATTGTGGATGTTACTTTGACATGTAGAACCGAGCTAAACGTTACTGAAGACCACATCCATCCCTTTATGGCAGCAGTATTCACTGAAAAGGATAATGCTCCCTGCCTCACTACAAACAATATGACAGATCATCTGTGGAGAAACAAGTCCCCACCTCACAAATTCCAGGACTTACAGGTTCTGCTGCTGACGTGTTTTTGCCCGATACCACAGAACACCTTCAGAGGTCTGTGTAGTCCAGGCCTTGATGATCAGAGCTGCTCAGAGAAACCTGCAGGTGGTTTTAAGTTTGTGGTTGATCCGTCTATTTAATAATTCTGACAAAAACAATGTTAAATATTACAATATCAATACTTTGTAGTCCAGGCAATTAAAAAATCTTTAGAGATGTCATGTACTAAAATGTAGAAGTACAAGCTGCTCTTGTCATCCTGAAAAGACCAAAACCAACACCTGCTTGATATATCTTATTCTTTTATTGTATTCCAAAAACTGCCAAAACCACTATACCACACAGTTACACTGGGTCACAGCAGGGTGTGAACTGCAGGGGAGGGAGTTTGGCTCCTCTTAATAACACATGAGCTCCTCTGGAAGCATGGTTTGTAATAATAATAATAAAAAAATAAAAATCCAAACTGTAGCTTGTATGTAATCTGCATAGTAACAATTTGGTTGAGACAATCAGAGATTGGAGACAGAGTGGGCAGATTTGCAACAAACTACAATTGGTGGGTGTAAAGATCGACGCTCTTCAACTTATTTAAACTACTTATTTTTTGCCTTTTTATATTTGTATTTTTTTATTCATAATAAAGACACCAAATTCGCTCCATATTCTTCTTCTTCTATTTTTATTGGTGGTTGGTGAACCTGGTCAACACAACTAACGTAAACTCACGTAAGGTACAGAGCAAGCAGTCGGAATGAGGCAGCCTGTGAGCCTGAGCTCAGGGCACGCAAACCCGGCGTTACACACACACAGATCCAGATATGCATTTGCAGATCTGTCACGGGACAAATGTTGTAATGTAATGTGTAAAGAGAGCCAATCGAGAAGCCGCTTGACTTGTAACCAATGATTTGTCTGTATTTCTGGGTCTTGTAGCAAAAATACTTAAGACTTTTTAGACATTCATGTCAACACATTTGCAGATCTGTCTACGCATTTGCAAATAATTTTGGAACAAAATTCACTCCATACTCACAGCTAGAAGATCCCCGGTTCATGTCCCAGTTAGGACACCTTAGATCTTTCTGTGTGGAGTTTGCATGTTCTCCCTGTGCATCGTGGGTTTTCACCGGGTACTCCGGCTTCCTCCCACAGTCCAAGATCATGCTGAGGTTAATTGATAATTCTAAAATTTTCCATAGGTGTGAATGAGAGTGTGCTTGGTTGTCTGTCTCTATGTGTAGCCCTGTGATAGACTGGTGACCTGTCCAGGGTGTCCCCTGCCTTCTCCCGAGTTGGCTGGGATAGACTCCAGCCCCCCGCGACCCTACAGAGGATTAAGCGGTGTACAGATAATGGATGGATGGTTGTTTCTGACCACAAAAAAGTGAATAAACGGAGCTTCCTTGGGTTAGTTCACACACTGGTCCTTCATTACAATGAAATGGTGCATTGTTTTGACTCACATGCATCAGTACTTAGTGAAGAACCAAATGTGGATTATTCTTCTGCTGAAAACAGTCCCTAAGAATTACTCATCCTGTTTGAGTGCCCAGCTGTGTTGGGAAATTACTGAGCCTGTTTTAAAAATCAAACGACATATCTGTGTGGAGTTTTTAAAGATGTATATTCAGTAGTAAGAACAGGGCTTTGGGTTAGAAAGTTCAGAGAGAATACATAGTTGGTTTGGGAATAAGAGCTTTATCCTGGAATTACAGATATTTAATTTTAATTGTGAACATCTTGAACCTGAACCTGAAACTTTACTGAAACTTTCTGACTCACAGCCAGCATGTGATTTAAAATCCTCCCCTCTCCTTTCTCAAGCTGAGTCACCAAAAACCCCCATGAAGAGTTTTGGACAAGGAGGAGCCTCACTTTTATTTTCTGTTCCAAATGTTTGAGCTTCTTTGTAATGGAGGCACTCTAATCCCATCTGCTCTGCTAAATGCACGTCTAAGACCGGACGGCCCGACATTAATTTGATGCATCAGACATTTTAATGTTAACTACAAAACACAATGTACACTGGTTCAGAGCCAAAAGGCCTCGCTGGACTTTAAATCTCCACAGACTAAATCTAAGTGTAACCATAAAGTCTACGTTTAAATTATTTCTGTATGTGAATGTAATGAGTCTTAACACTAATTTTAACAGAGCTCTGCCCAGAAACTCTTGATTTACTTTCTATCAACACAAACCACCCTGAGCAACTTTCTCCTTATGATAACAAAAAAACACATAGATGCAGCCAAAACTCCCACACACACTCATTTACTGTACTCCCAGTGCAAACACCCACATGGTACACACACTTTCACAATAAAAACTACACAATGAAGTCACTCAACCGATGAATAAAGTTCACATCAAACTCTGAAACTGTGGAAAGTAACGTCAGTCGCTTTCAGAGGCCCCAAATGCTCCTGCTGTTGCCTAAAATATATGTATTTTTAACAGGACAATGTAAATTTTACTGCCAGAAAAGCATAATCTAATCCAGTTCAGTTGGCCAATGTTGGTCTAATATTGCTTAGCAACAAGTGAGGATGATATGTGGATCCATATTTGTGTCTTCATGTGTAGCACCTTCCTTTATCAGGCTCTCTGTTAGGAATCCCTGTTGTTTCCCACAAGGAAGTCCTCTAAATGACACTAAGATAGATTTTCACAGTAGATTTGCCATCTTACTGGCATTTATAAAATGTTCTGTAGGTTTCATTATATTTTTATCAACTGTTACTATTTTTATTACTGTTTTATTTCAGAGTAGAGTGATGGTTCCTGGTGTAAACGCACAAACATGAGTTGCTCCACATGTAGATCTGACTCCAGCAGGACTGAGATTCTGCTCTGTTTCAGCAGTAAGTGCCTCGCTTCAGGTAAAGAGAAGCTATAATGTGATGTAATAATGTTACAAGTCTCTGATTGCAGAATGTAGGAAATGGCCTGAAGTATCAGAGACAGGTGTTAACCTAATGTGGACGTAATGGTGTTTGAACCACAGCAGCCTGACTTCATCTGCTGCAGAATCTTTCATTCTCTTCCTGCTGCTGTTTAATCAGGTTTCTCAGCTCGGCCCAGTGATTTACGGCTGCATGACCTGGCAGCAGTTAACTGTGGAGGCCCGAAACCATCTTCATTTGTCAGCCGCATGTTTGCGTAGAAAGTTGGAGGTGGGGGGTGGGTGTGTATGTAGGAAGCATGTGTTTTTAAATGGCAGCAGTGGATAGTAGCTTAGGAAATTTACTTCAGTACTCTACTTAGGAGAAGTCTACAATGCTTCTATATGTCTTTCCATTTGATGCTTTTTTACAAGGTTACTCTACATTTTAAAGGGAAATACTGCAGTTTTAGACAGTATTTTACGTATAAAACCTAACTTATAAAAATATAAAGAAAAATTACAATCTGTACTACCCAGCAATATTTAGGCTAGTTAAGGTACAAATCATATACTTAAGTAATGCTTTATTAATTTCATACTCATGATGCAAAAATGGGCTGCACGGTGGCTCGGTTGTTAGCACTGTCGCCTCACAGCTAGAAGATCCCCGGTTCGCGTCCCGGTTAGGACGCCTGGGATCTTTCTGTGTGGAGTTTGCATGTTCTCCCTGTGCAGCGTGGGTATTCCTCCCACAGTCCAAAAACATGCTGAGGTTAATTGATGATTCTAAATTGTCCGTTGGTGTGAATGAGAGTGTGCTTGGTTGTCTGTCTCTATGTGTAGCCTTGGGATAGACTGGTGACCTGTCCAGGGTGTCCCCTGCCTTCGCCCAAGTTGGCTAGGATAGACTCCAGCCTCCCTGTGACCCTACAGAGGTAGCATGTGTCACTTTATACAATTAGTTCAGACTTCATACATCATCAGTTAAAGCATGCTTAACTCACAATTACTTCATGAACTGATATGCAGCCAAATTAGGTGGATTTCACTTATGTAAAAGTTTATTTCAAACAGTGGTGGAGCTCAGCGAGGAGCTCAGGGTGGCCACAGCCCTCTGGCCACCCCACACAGCCAGTACCAAAGCCTGTTAGAGGGCTGCACACATATTCATAGAAATAAAGTTACATCCATTGTTTTTTTTTACAGTAGTTGCTCCCAAACAGGTGGGGTTTTTTGTATTGTTTTTACAGCAAACATACTTTATTTCAGCCATTCCTCAAGCTTGTAACCACTAGTTAGCCTCCCAGCTTTACAAGCCAGCAAGAATTCGACCCAGGTGCTATCTACACTCCACTAACCAATAGCCATCCAGCTCAAACGCAGACACAGAGAGAGTTTTCTTCCTGAAGTGGTCAGGAAAAGCAGCAGCTCATTGGTTTTCAGAGTAAATAGCCCATTTTGAACAACCCTAAGAGCAGGAGTTATACAGTCGTGGTGAAACAAAGCATCTTTGCTGTATTTTGAGCTGAAAAACTGAAAGACGCACTGTGGGGATGTAAGAGTCGGATAAATGTGCTGAACGGGGGCACAATATGGGACCTTTAAATTCTAATTATCTTTATGATGGATAAAGCTCATTATACTGTACATTACTTGTCATGTACTTCTACATGGCTGTCTTGCATCAATGACCAAATGGTAAAAGTGAGTGACCCCCCCAAAAAAAGACTACTTGACCCACAGCGATTTACTAACAAAAAAAAGAGAGAGAGAGAGAGAGAGAGAGAGACATGGCGTCACTCCAGTATGAGTGATGGTGTCAGTCTGGTCACGGCTATAAAAACTGTCTCTGCAGCTGATTCCAGACACATGTATTTCCTCAGTTTCTCTGAAAGCGGAACAGAACCTGCTCTAATGGAAATATGATGCTTTTGCTTTAAATCAAACTGGTTGTCAGATGCAAACGTTTCCATAATTAACTCGAATACAGTCACATAAATACACTTTTATGTGGCTGAAATCCAGCTAACTTTACTGCACACCAGTTCATCTATGACGTGAATGAGTATTCCTTAATTAGTATTATCATTACAATAATAATTATTTATAGAGCCCTTCTCAAAATCCAAGTTACATATTGATAAGGCAGCAAAATAAAACTTACTGGTATAAAATCATCAGGAGTTAATGAACAGATAAAAACACAGTGTGGCATCGAGTTAAAGAGTAAAATTGATATTTGAAGAAATAAGACAACTTAAAGGAAATCAAATCAGGAAAGTATGTTTTAAGAAGAAGAATTGATGATCTATTCAGCATAAACTTATCACTTAAAGTGACTTAATCATTTAGCAGCAGGAATCTATGATACATCCATCCATCCATTATCTATACACCGCTTAATCCTCTGTAGGGTGGTGGTGGGGGGCTGGAGTCTATCCCAGTTGACTCGGGTGAAGGCAGGGGACACCCTGGACAGGCCAGTCTATTACAGGGCTACACATAGAGACAGACAACCAAGCACACTCACATTCACACCTATGATAAACAATCAGTTAACCTCAGCATGTTTTTGGACTGTGGGAGGAAGCTGGAGTACCCGGTGAAAACCCACGCTGCACAGGGAGAACATGCAAACTCCACACAGAAAGATCCCAGGCATCCGAACCTGGGATCTTTTAGCTGTGAGGCGACGGTGCTAACAACCGAGCCACCGTGCAGCCCTGTCTATGATACATCCACCATTAATTAATTAATTAATTAATCATTACTTACCTAATTATATGATTTGTACCTTTTATTAAGTATTTTACACGGTAATGCATGAGTCATAAAGGTAATATTTTAAGAAAATAACAATGCATCTTAATGTAACAGTTGTTTTCTGTCTCCTTGTTGTTTTGTGTCTTTTATTATCACTTTGTGGTCATTTTTTATAGTTTGCCTACGTTTGCATTCATTTGTTGTCTTTTCTCTGGTTGGTTTCATCTCTCTGTGGTCATTTTTTCATCCCTTTGTTTGACTGACTCCAACAGGAAACGTTAACTCCCGCTCTGATCCAGGCTCCCTGGACCGTTCACATTTCCATCCATGACTCTAACACTTCAAGTAGCTCCGTGACTGACAGAGTATCTGATCACTAGTGACTGTTTGGAGTTACATGATGGTGCTGCAGTCACATGGAGCATGTTTCAACCAGCCTTGCAGTGGCGCTTACTGCAGATGTGTCAGTAAACATGTACTTTTAGTCAGTGGCAGTAATGCAAACATGTATAAAGGAGCAATAAAAGAGAAAGAGAAGAAGAATATGATGCATTCATAATGTTAGTTCGGCAAAATGCCTTCTGGTGAGAAAAGCTGAATGAAAACAAAACTACATTATGATAAAGCATCTTTATTCATCCTAACAGTCCAGCTTTGAGTCCAGATTATTATTGTTAGTTAAACTGTCCCCAAATGTCACAGTTTAAGTTTTGCATAAAACCATTTGTTTAGGATGAAAACTCAAAATGGGAACTTTTAGCAAACTTTCTGAGGTTTATTCGGTTGGAAAGACGCCCGGACTGGTATTTTGTCATGAGCTGACATGGTGCTCAGTGAACAGCTCTAATGTGATTTCTGTCCTCACACTGCACATCTTTGCTTTTGACAATGAAATGACTCACTTGAAATCAATAGAATATAACAGCACTCTGTATTTATAAAGATAAAACCACTGCTGGTCCACGGAGTCACTTGTACTACGGAGTCAACACAGCCAGAAATGTGAGTTATGAAAATGGATTGTGTTCTTCCTCAATGTTAACTTTTTCACTGTGTACAATCACCAAACCAAAGGAAGAGCCAGTGAATAGGAGTGTGTCTCCGTGTGTGTCTCTAATTGCATGAAGGGCCCATGCTGAGCTCTCCGGGGAGCCTCTGTGGTGCACATACAGAAATAAAGTTGATCTATAATTCAGCACTGCGGCTTGAAATCACAGCGGTGGAAAGATGCACCTTCAATAACAAACTGCCGCAAACGCAGAGAAGTGCGTCGGTTTGCTGGAACATCACAGTGAAACTTCACACGAGGTGAAACAGGCAGAAAGTGAGCAGCGAGGGTTCATTCAAGCACCACGAGCTTCAGAGTGCATTCAAAGTGTTGGATTGTTCACTTACCTGTGAGTTTAATCACGACGCTCAGCATCCTCCCCACAGGTCAGCTTCACCCCATGATGCGTTCAAGTTCCACACCTCCACGGTTAAAAAGTGTCCCGCTGTACAAACTCCTTCTGCTCCAAACTTGGAGCTCGCTCCTTCCTTCTGCCTCTGAACGAACAGGAGACACACAGTCAGCTGTTGGCTCGCAGGTTTCCTCCATCTGAGTCCTATTAGTCCGCCTTCTCGCTCAGAGGCAGACTTCGGCTTTTTCCGTCACACTCCGGAAACGGATCGGCATCTCCGAACGGGAAACAGCTTTAATACAGAGGAGCAGCTGTGTTTATGATGTGTTTGCGGCACTCAGCGGTTAATTTGGAGCAAGTTTAATCATGGACCTCTACAGTTTTCATTTTTACAGCTGCTCAGAGACTTAATGTGCTGCACTCAATATATAACTTTTAAGCGGCCTTGTGGTTCCTAATAGAATTTCCTGAGCATCAGTAGAATCTCCCTCCCACCTGAGCTTTGACACGCTGTTGACCTTAATGAAATCTGCTCAAACCTCAGAAGTCATTTAATGAACTCATGATTTTTTTTTAATAGGCCTATGCCTCTAATATCCACAGAGACATGATTAAGTTTCTCACTAACTTCTGCAGCTGACTGAGCTGTTTTTTTCTCATTTAGATAAAATTGTACAGAGAATAAACACTTCATCTCACAGGCCAGCCCTGCAGCTTAACCCTTTAAGTACTAGGCAACACGTTTGGGCTAGCACACTTTGGAATACCGTAGGCCTAAATATGTCACCGTTTGTGCTATCGGAAAAAAATCAAACAGTTCCTGAAAGCTGAGGCGTTGCGCTTTACAGCCAATATAGTGTCATTACGGTAATTTCATCCGTGGCCCCCCAGGAATCTGCTGGATGAAATTACCGTAAAAATTACCGTAATGACACCATATTGGCTGTAAGCGCAACGACATTGTCATTACGATAATTTCATCCGTGGCCCCCCAGGAATCCGCTGGATGAAATTACCGTAAAAATTACCGTAATGACACTATATTGGCTGTAAAGCGCAACGACATTGTCATTACGGTAATTTCATCCATGGCCCCCCAGGAATCCGCTGGATGAAATTACCGTAAAATTACCGAAATTACACTATATTGGCTGTAAAGCGCAACAACATTGTCATTACGGTCATTATGGTAATTTCATTCGTGCCCCCCCAGGAATCTGCTGGATGAAATTACCGTAAAAATTACCGTAATGACACCATATTGGCTGTAAAGCGCAATGACATTGTCATTACGGTAATTTCATCCATGGCCCCCCAGGAATCCGCTGGATGAAATTACCGTGAAATTACCGAAATTACACTATATTGGCTGTAAAGCGCAACAACATTGTCATTACGGTCATTACGGTAATTTCATTCGTGCTCCCCCAGGAATCCGCTGGATGAAATTGCCATAAAATTACCGTAACTCTTATAATAGGCAGTAAATAACTGCCAGATATTGAAAGTTTCTTCTGAAAAAAGTGGGCACCAGCACTCACAGGACATTTTCTTACCTTTTTGTAATCAAAATAAGAAAAAAAAGACCAGGTGGACATTTTGAGGCTCAGGTCTTAAAGGGTTAAAAAAGAAACAAGCTGTAAAAGCTCAGACTGATTTCTCAAATATGGATGTTTTTTTCATGTCTTCCTACTAAAATGGATTACATGTCACACATTTGTAATGTACATGAAGTTGTGGGATTGTAGTCTTAATAGTTAAATTAGTGACTTATGTCTCTATTGGAAACCATATTGGATTAATGTTGGATGTTTAAACGCTGTCTATAAATAACAGTGACTTGACCTGACAAAACTATGAATTAAAAACAACAGCAACTCCCAGAGATTGACAAGTCTTTCATACAAAAGCATTTTATTAAGTAGGAGCTGGTAAAAGATTCAGCAAAGAAGTGTGTGTGAAAAATGTTTGTGAAACATTCTGAACAACCTCCTTCTGGAGTTCTAATACAAAAAGGAAGTTTGACTTTCTGTTTTATTTATCTGGTAAAAATAACACCCCATAACATCCCATTTTCAGATATAACAGTAAAATAAAAAAATCTCAGACACTTTTCTTGTTACATTTGACATAACTCTCCAACCATTCCAAATCTCACTCTCACATGTTTCTTTAAATTAAATACAACTTTTATGAGATACTAGATAAGATATATAGCAGCTGCACATGCAGGATTTTAAAGATGCTCCATTACAATAATGATAATGTGTTTCATATAAGCTTCATATATGTGATGATGGATCCATCTAGTGGC
This sequence comes from Chromis chromis, assembly GCA_900302755.1. Lineage (NCBI taxonomy): Eukaryota > Metazoa > Chordata > Actinopteri > Pomacentridae > Chromis > Chromis chromis. The sequence continues at coordinate 21,993 of OMNN01008739.1, forward strand.
CAAAATCTGGTCTTACACCTCAACCTAATGTGGTCTGTTTTCCCTTCTTTTACTTCTTCTGTTTCACAGTAGAGGGACAAGGTGGCTCGGTTGTTAACACCGAGGCCTCACAACTAGAAGATCCCCAGTTTGTTTCCTGGCCCGGAATCTTTGTATGTATCGTTTGCATGTTCTCCCTGTGCAGCGTGGGTTCTCCAGCTTCCTCCCACAGTCCAAAGACATGCTGAGGTTAACTGGTGATTCCAAATTGTCCATCGGTGTGGTTGTCTGTCTCTATGTGTGATAGACTGGTGACCTGTCCAGGGTGTCCCCTGCCTTCGCCCCGAGTCAGCTGGGATAGACTCCAGCGCCCCCATGACCCTACAGAGGATTAAGCTGTGTATAGATAATGGTCAAGAAGGGGGTATACTATCTATCATTTCACCTGCTTTCAAGGTACATTATGAAGAGAAGCAGTTTGGAGGGTTTTGGTGTTCTTTTAGTTGTACCTTATGAACATATCTGACAGAGAAGCAGCCTGTGCCACACCCAGAACATCATTTTGGCTCCAAGTCTATTTTCACCTGTTTTACATGTGTAACTACAGATTAGTGACACTCAGCACTGACAAAGCAAAGATGACATGCACAGTTTTTCCAGACAAAGAGCGAGTTACAGATCAACCATGGCGTAAAAACTCTTTTTACTGAATGAAAAAACTGAGGTGGAAATGACCTTAAAATGTCTCAGGTTGAGCAAAAAATGTACACTTGTACCAACTTATGTTTACGTTTCTGTCATTTCTGACAAAAGAGAAAACAGACTGCACAAACAGTTAACTTTTCAAATTGAAAAAAATTCTCTATTGTGTTGTGACAATTTCTCCACTCTTAAATATTTCATATGTATGGCGAATGATCCCCCTGCTTGTCAGGGTACGTGGATGTTTCTTTAAGACGTGCCAACTTTTCAAAGAGAAATGTGTGTATGTATGTGTTGGTTACAGCGTTGAGTCTGCTTGCCTGTTATATGGTAGTTTCAGTGTCTGTCTGCGGGCAGACTCCCTGGATTGCTTTTCCTGTGCTCATTTTTTGTTCCTTCATCTCTCTGGGTACTGCGGCTGTGATTCCCTGTACGGTTGTATGTGCTTGGTGGGGCCATGCTGAGTGTAGACATTCAGTCACTAACAGCGAGACAACAACTCTGTTCCAGCCAGACGGTCTGGTATCTTCTGTAAGCATCTCTCCCGACCTTGGTGTCTTTCATTCCCTAGTCAGCGTATTGCTTAGAGTATTGCTAACATGGGATCCCAGCTAAACACAGACTTTTCAAGTCGGCTAACAGCAGGTAAAAAAACTTTGCTCCAGCCCGGCTGAGTCGACATCTCAAGATAAAAGTGATAAGATGCCTGAGTGAACCTGAAACGAATTTCAACAGAATTTGAAACTGAATTTCCCCTTGGGGATCAATAAAGTATTTCTATTCTGTTCTATTTATGTGGCAAGGTAATGCTCTCAGCGGTGGTCCGTATCGAGTGCAGAGTGAGTTGTCTAACAGTGGACATCTCCTCTCTCTTTCCAATTAAAACATATAAATAGAGAGATACTTTCAGTATTCAAAAAGTTCTTTATCAAATCTTGAATCAGTATGATTGAGAACGCATGGTTATATTGGAACCTTGGTTTTCTGAGTCTGAGACTGTCTCTCTGGCTTTTAGGCAAACCTACTCTTCAAAGCTGGTTATATTTGCTGAAAGGTAGGAAGGTAGGAAGGAACAGTTCTGTGTGATTCTGAATTTCCACATGATGATTTCTTGTGTTTATTACCATCCAGCCCCACGTGGATGGTAGTAAACAACATCCGGTGGCGCTGCTCAACTGGATACCCAGGCACAGGTTCTATTGCAGCTCACAAATATTGTGTGTTATTGTGTGGTAATTGTGATACTTTTGTATAGTTATTGTGCTGTCTGTAGTTGAAGAGATCTGTACTTTTTTTTCAATACTGCCCAAGGCAAATTTCTCCTAGGCAAAAATAAAGTTGTATCTTATCTTATCTTATCTTATCTTATCTTATCTTATCTTATCTTATCTTATCTTATCTTATCTTATCTTATCTTATCTTATCTTATCTTATCTTATCTTATCTTATCTAAACACAGAGGTGAGCGTCATTCCCCTGTTCCTGCCAGTCCCTGCAGTGGTAATAACCCCATTTCTACTATGGCAAGGCACCATGGTGTAAAAACTCTTTTCACTGAATGAAAAAACTGAGGTGGAAATTACATTAAAATTTCTCAGGTTGAGCAAAAAATTTACACTTGTACCAACTTATGTTTACGTTTCTGACATTTCTGACAAAAGAGATAAAAGACTGCACAAACAGTTAACTTTTCAAATTGCAAGCAAAAATTCTCTATTGTGTTGTGACAATTTCTCCACTCTTAAAATACCGCTCAGGTGTAGTCCTACACCCCAACTTGGTATTCCTGTCTAAGGTTGTGCCTGAGTAACACCTATCCCAGGTGGTTGAGCTGTAGTCAGTCCTCTTATTGGAGTGTGGCCAGTCTATGCAGTGCCCTAAAAGGCCTTGCCAGAGCACATCCGTCGCACACAGGCCATCAGAAGGACTGATCAGCTCTCCAACTTCTTTGACTCCAGTAATTTGGGCAAGTCCTTGTCAACATCTAGGTGATCCCATTAGCTTGTGGACACAATTCAGTCAATATTTGTGTTCTCAGGTTTGGGCTTGTGGACTGCATTTTCTCATCAAAGTGTGTCTTAAAAGGGTATTCTGTAATTTGTTAATATATATGTAATATGTAACAAAGTGAACAAAACCTGAAGTGAAGAGACTATCTCCAGGTTTTTGGTTTGTCTGAGACATGGTTATCAAACTACTATGTGGTGTGACATGGCACGCTGTCTGAAGGAAATCTCCACACAGCCTGACATGCAGAGGGATCCATCCCCACACACATGCAATATGGAATGGAATGGTGAGATAGTGTCTTCACTCAGAGAACTGAGGTTAAAATGTAACCATACGTTTTGCTCAGTTTGAAAACTTGTCTGGTATGGGAGCGTGTACTTACAGTATTTTGCACCTAATAGCTTTTCTGTGCCCAAAGTGATTTTTTTCAGGGTATTATGAACCAAATTCACACACACAAATATACTGACACTATATAGTAAGGTACTAGGCAATGCCATTTACATTAATAATCATATATATTTTTTAATGTATAGCCCTTTTCATGCAATGATGCCACCCAAAGTGGTTTATCAACAAGATTGAAGACAAACAACAGTTGTTTATAATAAAATCATCCCAAACTGACTGACAGTTTTTTTGTTTGTTTGTTTGTTTTTCCCAAAAATACCAATAGAGTTTGGTGTTCTAACATCCAGACAGAGACTGTTTCACAGTTTAGGGTGAGGAAAACAGACAGCTGCCTCGCTGGTTTCCTTGTGAGGCAAAAAAAAAAAAAAAAGACAGTGGATGTTCTGAGAGTCGTGAAATAAAATGAAAGGCAGTTACTAATATTGGAAAGTACTAGGTTACTTAAGAGACAAGTAAGATGATTTTTTGTATCAGACATCATTTAAAAATAGATATAGATAAAGATGTGTAATAGAAGCATCATCTTTCTAACAATGGCATTTGACATTATTAACTATTATTACTGTTTCCCATGATGATTTTCAAATGTATTGCTTTTGCAGAGGTTGGATGTTCTTTTGCTTAGTTTAGATTTACATAAATAAATAAAATAATAATCATAAGCAGTTTTGTTTAAGTTGTGTCTGTGTGGTTTCTTAAACCAGCAATACTGCCCTACCAAATTCAGGTTAACAGGATAATTTACAATGTGTGCTCCTTGCATATCTCCCATCTTCCCGTCTCCTGTCTAACCTAGCTTTGACCACCCCCTCCCCTTCACTGGCCTGTGTGCTCAGGGGTGGGGGTGGGAGTGACTGAGGGAGGCGCAGAAGGGAGAGGGTCGGCAGCGCTGGGTCGCTCATGCGAGAGCAGCCGGAGTGCTTGTGGTCATTATCAGAGCAAAAGTCTCAACGTTGCC
>OMNN01008764.1:964-18530 GCA_900302755.1 Chromis chromis
CCACTAATTTAATAATTTAGGCTTTGACCTTTTGGTAATCAAACTTTGAAATTATTCATTTCTTAAGAATATTACAGTGATTTGTTGGGAAAAAGTGTGTCTAGGAAAATCCGATTAACAGTTTCTCTGGGTTAATTTATCAATTAGAGTAGAGTCTGCATTTTCTCAGAGAATAACTTGTTTTTTAAATTGTACAAGATGATTTAATTAGTCGGGCTGCATTGCAAGTTTTGCTGAACTACAAGAAATTACGTGATCAAGAGATGTGGAGCAAAACAAGTGGAGCTACCTGATTGCGCCTGTGGCTAAGCTCCAGATACTTACTGTGAGAAATAATTAATTGACACAATTAAAACTGTACAAACACTGAGACAGATTGCAGTCCGTACACATCCACATCTCCCCTGCCTGAGGCCGCATGGGATCTCCCTGTAGGTTTAATTAATAGTCGGTGGATTGTAACGCTGCCCTGAAGGGGCTCCTAATCTAATCACACTGAGCTGTGCTCCAGCGGGCCGCCCACTGTGGTCTTAATTGATAAGAATGTCTAGCCTACAAGGTTATGAAATTCAATGTTTCCATTGCTGTCCTTATTCTTGTAGATGGTACAGTGGGAGGTCCAGCTGTGGGAAACCTGGGAACCACTCCAGTAGGTGAGTTGTTGTTGGAGTTAAGCCTTGTACATATTTAGCCAATTTTGCAAAAGTTGGAAGATTCTTACCTCAACTGTGGGTCTGACCATCACAGTGCCCTTCTATAATCCAAAACTAAACATTGTTAAAAGAAACTGTTGGACAAAGCAGCTACAGAACATGTTAAGAAGTAATGCCTGAAAGGATTACTCAGAAGTGTAAAAACAACATTTTGTGGTTTTAATGGGTCCATGTGAATATTTCATGGCCTGGTGACTAATAAGGACATTTTTCACATTGTCTTTTTTTCCATTGACAGAATACTGATACCTGATAGATTACATCAATATATGTGAACTAAGTATGTTGTGATATATTGGCATTGAGGATAACTGTGATATTTAAACATTTGAAACACTGACATCTCATGTTTAAAAATGTATTTGTACATATCACAATAATATCATTATCCTGAGCTTTTGGCCACCATAAGAATCTGATGTCATAACAGCCTTAACGTGAATAATTATTGCATTAGACTTAAAGGATGGCCAATTTTGTCCTTACCTAAAAAAAAAAAACATAGTTAAATGTGTTCTAAATGTGCAGGCTATGGTTACAACATGACAATACAAGTAAAGGTTTTCCTGTGTAACAAGCTTTTCTTAGGTTTTCCACTCAGAATTGAACGACTTCTCTAGATGCTGTTTGTTTCCAGGTTAGATAAAATCACAAACTGTGTTCTAAAGGTTTGTTGAATTCCTTCCAACAAAACACGTTCCAGCCAAAGAAACTACAAAGATAAATGTCAATATAAAAAACAACAAGCACCACAAGGCGTATGGCATTTAAACATTGTGTAACATCTGCTTACATTATGGCATGGTGTTCCTTACATTAATAGCCTCTTTATTATGTAGGCTAAAGCACAGCTTGGTGTATGCGTGGTAGCGTGCCACCAAGAACATACTGTAATAACTAAAGACAGTCATAAAGGAAAGCACAGCTCTGCCTCCAAGACTCTTTCTGCTCCCAGGATGTTGCGTTCAACCCCATTCATATAGGTACAATAAGTGCATTCATTGCTGGAGGGGACTTTTCCATAAGGCTGCTCTTAGTACATATATCTTGTGATTTAAAGGGTTTTACGGCTAACTTGTGCTGCACATGAAAAGAAAGTAAAGGTCACGTGAATATATGCTGCAGAGAATCGATAATAATACCATTAACTGGCAATGATGGCCTTACATTTGGTTTTGGGGGCTTGTGTTTGTTCACATAGAGGCATCCACTCTCAGTAGGCTTTGGTTGCAGTGAAGAGAAGCGAGGAGACTTTGGAGGACTGAAAGAGGTTAGTTAGTAAAAGGACGTCCCCAGTCATTCATCACAACAGACAGCTGTGGGATGAGGTCGCCTATATATTGGCCCTGTGTGTGAACCTACCAGCATGCGTTATTTAAAGCCTGATCTATCATCCCTATACTACCAAATCCATAGGTTTATCAACCAGCGTCAATGGCCAGATCCACGCACATCTATCAAAGCATGTCAGATTTGAAATGAGAAAACAAAAGACGGACACACACAGCATGCAGAGTTTAATTTTCTCTCGTGAGCACAAACACACACAAAGCATTCAGAGCTGCTGACTCTAACAAAGCTTGGATGAAGCAAATCATAATACAGCACGCTTTGTCCTGCAGGACAAGTAGTGCTGGATTAAAAGAGGGAAAACTCATGAATATATTTTTCTGTGGTCAACTAAAACATTAAGGAATTATTGTACAGTTGAAAGATGGATGTAATGTGTTAACGGAACACAATCACGGGAAAATGTGGCAACAATGGAGTCATTTTTACTCAAACTTTGTGGTTTCATTAACCATCGTTCACACTATAGGTTTGTAGCCGTGAGAGCAACTTAGCTGAGTCTGTTGTCTGAGACTTATTGTAAACCAAGCTACTCCAATTTAAACAAATATTACAGTTTATATCTATGCTGATGAAACAGAAAGAAAGACAGCACATTAACAGATAGATTTGATCTGGCAAAACACAGTTCTTACAGTTTAATGGATGGAGCATGAAACAACAAAACTAAAACTGTAAAGTCCTGGTTGTGGTCCCTCAAATTGTCATGATCATTACAGTTTGATCATTACAGAAACTGATTCACAGAACAAACATTATAGTTGTGATCATTTGGGCCTTTCTCCTGATCGGGATGCCAGAAGAAAGGCTCTAAAGTCAGTAAATCACACAGATTTATCCCCTTTGGACATTTTGGCAATTCACTCTTAAATACTAGTTTGTGTGTAAAGAAGACATTTTGGTTGATTGTGGCACTAAAGCTCATAAAGTGCCCAACATGGAAAGGGTTGTCTTGTGTACAAAAAGAAACAGCCAAATGATTTTTTCTGAAGACTTGAGCCAACAAATTGTTACAATGTTACAATTTCATTTGGCAGACGCTTTTCTCCAAAGCGACGTACATCTGAGAAAGAACAACACAAGCAAAGATCTAGATAGAAGGCGAAAAAGACCAGGAAGAGCAGAAACTCTGCTTTAGGTCCTGATTGGGCACAATGCTGACAGACAGTGCTTGAGAAGTGCACAGTTTTAATAATAGGAATAACAACAACAACAACATCCATATGCAACGCTAATAGCATCATCATCATGCAAGGCTGATAGCATCATCAGCATCACTAAGTGCGTAAATAATTGGTTAAATGAAAGGTCAGTGATCTAAAAAAACATTCATATTTGTTGTTTGGGGACCAAAAGATCTATAAATATCTACTAGTGCATCTCAAACAATTAGAATATCATGTATTTAAAAAAAACTGAAAATGTAATACATTCTATATTCATTACATGTAAATTGAAATGTCTCAAGCCTTATTCTGTTTTAATCTTGATGATTATGGCTTACAGCTCGTAAAAATCAGAAATCCAATATCTCAAGATATATAATTTTGAGTTTGAGTAAATTTCTATTCACAAGGTATAAATACTGTCTATCTCTTGGTCTAGTTCAGTACATGCAACCACAATAATGGGGGAGACTGCTGACTTGACAGTTGTCCAGAAGATGACCATCAACACCCTCCACAAAGGGGGGAGGCCACAGAAGGTCATGGCTGTTGGTAGAGTGCTATATCGAAGTGTATTGATGGAAAGTTGACTGAATGGAAAATTGTGGTAGGAAAAGGTGCACACGCAAGAGGGATGACAGCAGCCTCGAGAGGATTGTCAAGAAAAGTCGATTCAAGAACTTGGGAGAGCTTCACACAGGAAAAGAGCTTCAACTGTGGCATTCCTAATATCAAGACACTCCTGAACCGGAGATGTCAGAAGGTCTTACCAGGGCTAATGAGAAAAAGAACCAAGTCCAAAGCCCTCTTTTCAGATGAAAGTCTCAAGGTCCTAGAATCTGGAAGAAGAGTGTAGAGGCACAGAATCCAAGGTGTTTGAAGTCCAGGGTGAATACTGTTATGATTAGTGGTGTCATGTCATCTGCTGGTGTTGGTCCACTGTGTTTTATTAAGCCCAAAGTCAACATAGCATCTACCAGGAGATATTAGAGCACTTTAGAGCACTTCATGCTTCCATCTGCTGGCAAACTTTATGGAGATAGTGATTTCCTTTTCCAGCAAGACTTAACACCTTCATTGACCAGCCAACTCACCTGACCCGAACCCCACAGAACTCCATAAGGGGGTATTGTCAAGAAGAAGATGAGAATCACCCCACCCAAAAATACAGACGAGCTAAAGCCCGGTATCAGTAGTAACTTGTGGTAACGCAGACCCAACCAAGTATTGAATGTATAACTAAACATAATTTTCAGAAAGTGGACATTTTAAAAAATGTATCTTAGGATATATTCTAATAACCTGATTTACTAGATTTCTATTTTCATGAGTTATAAGCCATAACCATCAAAATCTATATAAAAAAAAGACATGCAATAACTTTGTGTAATTAATTTTTAATATGTGAAAGTTTACCTTTAACTTTTTCAAGATTTTGATTCAATTGTTTTGTGTTTGAATTTTTAATTTGAAATCTTTTAAGATTCTTTTTTTCCAGGCATTTTTGCCTTTATTAGATAGGCACGGCTTAAGAAAGACAGGAAAGCAGAGGAGAGACAGAAGATCACATGCAAAAAAAAGGCGCAGACTGGAAGCAAACCCAGGCTGCTGCTGCTGTTGTGGTAAGGACTCAGTCTTAGAACGTTGTGTGTGCGTTTAACCAGGTGAATAACCAGAGTGCTGCAAAAATAACATGTTTAACAATGAGTCCTCTCAACTACACTGTCATCAGAGCAGACTTTAACTACACAATTATTGTAGCCAAAACTATTCACAACATTAACATGATGTAGATGGGGGAAAAAAAGAGCTGTCAGTCAAATTCATCTTTAACTTTGTTTATTGTGTGTTTCTCTTTTCTGACAAATAAATTACACTCAAAATATGAGTGTGAGGAGGTGTGGAGTCCTTAACCATAACTGTACTGTATATCATTTCTATGTTGGAATGTCAACCAGATATTTACTGGCACTGAATTATTTATCATATGTTTACTATCAACATATCAATATTTCATTTTTTAAAATATCGTTTATTGTCTATACCACTATATCCCAACACCTCTACTATCAACTATTGTTTGAGCTAATTGAAAGTGCACATTTATGGCGAGTGGTGCCCTTATTGATGGGTTTTGTTTTCTTTCCCCCAGGAGTGGGACAAATACAACCGTAGAATGCTTCTTTCAACTTTACAACCATGTGATTGACTGCACATCACGAGCAAACAGCCAAGACTCATGACAAACAGAATGACAGCATGGTGTGGCCATCATGGATACTGGTAGGTTTTAGTATCATCAGTAACAAACCATCTCACCAGGCAGTTTGGCATCTGTCGTGCTTTAAAAAAAACAAACAAATAAACACATTTTTGAGCTTCTTCACATGGAGGTACCACATAGATCTTAGCTTAAAGACATTCATCAGGAGCTCAACTGAATGAAAATGTCAAGGAATAATGAGATCGGTCTTCACTGACGTGAGTAGAAGCCCACATGTTCACAGTCCATCAATACAGTCAACAAAATAAAATACTCATTCATTCAAGTTTTCATTTTCACCATATTCCCCTTGAAAAACCACATACAAACGTAAAAGTAAACCAAACAGTTCAATAAGACAAACAGCTGAAAACTTTGTAACATGAGATGACAAATGATCCTTAAATAATAAAGCTGCCTTAATGATCAATGACTGAACATGGTCCCACGTAGAAGTAATCCTTAACATCTGATATATTTACGAGTTATAAGCTTATACTAATATGTTGATACAACTCTGATTCAGATTGGGAGAACAGTCCACTACAACTTGCATGTCTGAATTAAAGGCTTGGTATACACTGTAGTTGCTTGTAAAGCATCTTGAACTGCATTCGATTTATTTCAAAAGTATATACACCAATCAGCCACAACATGTGAACAACATTGATCATCTTGTCACAATGCAATTTTCTGCTGGGAAACCTTGTGTCCTTGCCTTCATTTGGATGTTACTTTGACACGTACCACCCACCTACACATTATTGCAGAGCATGCACACACCTCTTTCAATAAACAATGGCACCGCAAGTCAATGTGTCCCAGCACACCGCAAAAACTGCTTAGGAACGACTCGAGGAACACAACAAAATAGCCCAAGTCGTTGACCTGAGCTCTAAACTCCTCAGATCCCAATCGAGCATCTCCAGGATGCACTGGAACAGGCCAGATCCACAGAGGCTCCACACTGCCTTGTGTCCAGGCTCCAATGGGTCAGAGCTGTTTTGGTAGCATGAGGAGGACCGACACAGTATTAGGCAGTTTTTAATGTTGTGGCTGATCAGTGTATAAATAGATTGATTTGATTCCTCAGGTTGTTTGCAAGTTGCAGTACACTGGGCTTTTTCCACAAGAGTAGATGTGACAGGACGGACTCTAAATACACAGATCATTACGTCCTACGTTTTATGCTTAACTCTTGATCTCGTTTTACAGCTGCATGTAATAGTCTGTGTTGAAGTATCTTAAAATTAAATTTATCTTATCATCATAAAATGTACAAACTCTTTACATGTCGACTAACAGTCTAAATGGCTTATTTTACCTTCTGTTATCTGTGCTTTTATGGTGAGTTTAAGAAGTACTGTTTCATAAAGGGGATAATAAGGCATATAATGAAGCATGCTGTAGAGCCAGTTTGCTTTAACTGTGATGGTCTCTGATGCTATCATACTCAGCGATGTTGGTTGGTGCTTGTTGAACACTACTAATGGGATGTCTGCACAGGAGGCCTTTCAGCCGTGTTTTCCAGTCATCTGTCTCACGCATTGTCTTCTACTATATACAGTACAGTATCTTTATTCTTTTATGTACCTTCAGTGACTGGTTTCAACGTGCCTGTGTGGACACAGATGGATGACTGAAGCTGCTATTACTGCTCACGCTCCATGACACTGTCTACATTTTTATTTTATGGCTGCTTGAAGAAGATGTTGGCAAGAATTAATCCTACTTAGGCTTCAAAACATCCCTCAAAAGACCAACAGATGGTATGCCCACTAATTTTCCACCATCTTTAACACAGTCTTTTGGAACCTAGCCTCATGGATAGTATGGATGGATTGTACCACTGGAGGAAATGATGCAGATGATCCTGCCATTTGGTGAAAAGGTTGGTTACATCCACTCCATCCAGATTAATGTTTAAGTGCTATGTTCACACTCCAGTTAATCCAAACACTGAGCTAACCAGTGCGAGAGACTACACACATATAACTGGAAGCACAGATTTCAGTGATTATATCGTACAGTTTATCTCCATGGGCGTGTATGTTTTCGTGCCAGAGGGTGGTCAAATATGTACATCTGCACATAAATCCTCCGGGTACTGAGGGTAAATGGAGTGTGTGCAAATACAGTCTCTGGCACAGCAGCAGGACTTCACTCTGCTCTCTTAAGTTAATGTACATAGGTGGTGCAGGTATTCCAGGAACATCTTTGTATCGTCTGCCCTTCTCCTCAGTTTGTGTGTCCCAGATGAACCCTTTCACCTGCGTTCCTCCTCCTCCTTTTAGAGGACCTGCTCTGTGCTGGAGGCGGAGATGTCCAGGAGTCTCCAGGCTGCGTTGGGGTTCAGCTCCTCCTGGTCACGACACAACGCCCAAACATACATCATCCTCATCACCTTCTCCTGTTGATGGAGGAGAAGAGCAAAGGGTCAGTTCCGGAAAAGGTGGAGAACTCTTCTAACCGCGAGTTCAACAACCATAACTCATTAAACGTTTTCTGATTTGGCTTGTGAAGAGGCTTTGTGACGCAACTTGCTAGACAGACCAGACGGAACACATTAATATAACCGAGACATTTAATAGTGTTATCAGTTTAAATCCTTGGGTATTAGATTAGCCAAGGTCCTGTTGCTGCATCAAACTGTGAACTTCGAAGTTCAAAGACAGAGCAAAGGGAAATGTGCTGCAGACTGCTGATCTGATTTAAGCCATTTGACTTCCTTAGAACAATTTTGATTTGATCTATTAGATTCACTACTCTGGTGCAGTAATTATGAGCCGACTGACCGGATCTCCCTCCACAATATCTCCTTTGGGGCTGCGGATCACCATGACGACCTGAGCCTGGAAGGTGATAATCAGCACCGGGCCCTGGTCCATCATCTTACCCATCGCAAGCTAAGAAACACAGACAATGAACAAACTAATTAAATGAAAAAATAACTCATTTAACAAGGGGAATTGTTTCTGCAGAAACATGGTTTCTTAAATGGCAGGTAAAGAAAAAAATATTCTGTTGAAAATTGAAAGGAAGCAAATGTTTGTTAGAAGAGAAAGGGTTAAATAGGGAAAGACAAATAAAGAAAAGATAGTTACAGATGTTATTTTGATAATACACTAGGTGTAACAGTGGGTGTGTTATGGTTATTGTGAGTGAAAGCACTTACATCTATGTTGTCAATGTCGAGGATTTTAGACTGGAAGAGAAGCCCCAGAGCTCTGGCCTGCTGGATGGGATGGGCCAGCTGACTGTAAGTCTGAGGGTAAGAACAAGAAAACACATCTAGCATGAAAAATTACACTTCACACATACTGTATGCCAACTAAAGTGGTCTGATCAGCGTATTAGGTCTATGTTTGTCAAGGGTTCCATTTCTAAAAAGGTAACTTTGACAAAACAGTATGGAAAGGAGCCCTACTCTGCTGCCCGTATGATAAAGAAAAGTGAGCAGATTGTTTGTTTAATTTTGGTTACATATTAAACCCTGGTTATCTGAATCCGTGTTGTCAAGTCTGCCACTGGTACACTGCAGTTTTAAGGTGGAAATTCTCAGCCATGATGTTGACTGCTTATGTGGCTCATGATGTGTCTTTCAACATGTTAAACACCATAAGGACATGCTAATAAGATAAGAAAATTTATTTTTGGCAGTGGAGGGGGTCTTTATAGGTTTAAAAAAAAGAAAAGTTTTTCATGTCAGGAGGTTGCAATCATGATTTGTTGTGTTCGTGTGTTGAACGTGCCTAAGTACGCCTACTCAATATTTAGTATTTAGTATGTATAGAAGTGTGCACAAGTCCACATTCTGTCTGTGTCTGTCCTGCAGTATGATCAGGGATTAAATACAAACATAGAGGTGGTGGTGTATAACTTACAGCTTCATAGCACCAGTCCTTTAATACATCCAGCTCTCCACGGATCATAGCCTGCAGAAAGGACAGTGACTCTCAGTTATTAGTCTTTCATAACATCATACAGGTATTGCAAGAGTGACCTTGGCAGTACGCTAGATGTATTTTAACAAATCCTGCCTATTACTATAGTAACCTTTACTTAAGTCCTACAATATCAGTGGCAGTTTGAAAAGATATCAATATTGAGCCACCATAAAGAGTAAGATGAGAGTCTTTATCTAGTAGTCTAAATCAGAACAGATTTCCATTCTACATCCAGATCATCCACATCCAGAGTGAATTAAACTGTGGCTGCCAATTAACTGTCAGGCTTTGCTGATTTCATCTGCGACGGTATGTTTTTTCTTAACCCTAGAACACTAACGTAACAATTAGTAACACCATCACTAACGTTGCGTATATTTTACCCGATAAAAAATACTTCTCATCAAAATATATTAAAGTACAACAGTACATGGCAAATTGAAGTACTCTTCTTTTATTTTCCCCTATACAACATCTCATAAAACGAAAAAAGGTATCATGTGGAGACTCTAGAAAAAAGCTCTAAAATGAGTGAAAAATTAGGGAATCATTCACGAAAAATTCCTTATAAAAATAATAATGGTGCTAGGAACTTTTCTGATGAAGGCACAGTCTCCCTGCATCACCGACAACTGTGGGACAGATATATTATATATACATATAGTATATTCCAACCAAAAAAATATTTTACTCTCTAACACTAACGTCGGGTGAAAATCACCCGAAGACGTGCCTGTTGAAAAAAACAGGCATGGTAGCAGGGAAACACGCCTACCTTCTGTGACGTCAGTAAGCAGCATGAAGCTACCCAGGGACCCACGCAACTCAGACAATGGCAACACAATGAAAATCACATAACCACAATTGCATGGGAGAAAATCAACCGGTGCTAGTGTTCTAGGGTTAATATAATATTGTTTGTGAATGTATCAACAGCTCTTCGTGCTCTCAAAGACACAGAACACTGTTCTGTTTTCTGCCATCAGAGATTTAAATTATGTTTTTAGCTGCTGACTTTGCTTGAACTCATCTGACAGCTCAAGTTTAGCTTCATCAAAGCCAAAAGGAGAGGTAACAATTCTGAATCTGATCTAAGCTGCAATAAAAACCAGTGCCTGATGAAGCATGATCTCTTAAGCAGTCTGTTCTCAGCCTCCTCCTCTGTAGAATATCCCTGAGGTATTGAACAAAGAAAAGTGTGACAGAAGCAACAAGAGTCAAGGCAATACAGAGAGACTAGAAAGAGATTAGAAGAGTTTGTTTACCTCCAGTATGTTAGGGATTATATCTTTCTCGCACTGTTTGAGAAAAGAATCTTTGTCAAAGTTGGGATCTGCCTTCACAATCTCTGTCAGCACTTCAGACATTTCTGTCTTAGAGAAAAGACCACCTAAAAAACAAACACCAACAACATCAGCAGCAGCAAAAACACATCACTCAGTAACAGGAATGAGATATGCTATGTCTAAGATTTCTTATTATCTGGAATTATCTAGAATACCACTATGACGACAACATCTTTTACTTTTACTTCTTGCTTGCTCATTCTGTTTTCTCGTGTCAGTGTGGTCAGGATAATCATTTAAAAACAGCACCTACAAAACCAATACTGAATACGGCGGCACATTACCTAAAAAGCCAGTGACTCTGTCGGTTACAGCTCTGGATGCTCTGATGAGGGTGTTGTCACTTTCATCATATTTCATTTTCATCTCAAAGAATCCTGAAGGAAACAAAAAGAGAATACCAGGTTGAGGATTAATTGCTTAAAATGTATAAGTGTAAGTACTTTTCAGTGGGTAAAAAAAAAGGTGGGGCTAACCCTTGCACCTGCGCAGGCACATAGATCACTATCCAAGTATATTTTAGATTGATCTGTAGAGTTAGACCACTCATAGATGCGTCTAATGAAAGTTAGACTGTTTCACAAAAAATCAAAATCTGACATCTTAACCACTAACTCAGACGCCACCTGCTGACCAGTAGCACTCCATAACAAATACAGAGAAAAATATGGTTCATAATTTGTTGTTGGCTAAAATTGTTATAGAGAGAGCAATGAGAAGGGAGAGAGTTTTTTCTGGAGATGCATTGGAAACATACAGCAGTGAGGACATTGTCAATTGTTTTTGACTTTTAACTTACTCACCTTTTTCTTACTTTATATAATTGACCCAGAAGTCATTGTGCTATAGTCCATAAGAGAACTAGCCATAGTCAAAGTCTATCTTGGTGAAACCACCCCCAGGTGCCTGTACTGTATTAGTTTATTATGCAATCTACTGTAAACAATATGCTGCCACCTGCTGCCTTTAAAGAAAATTACACTTGTGCCTATTACAGGTGATCTATTGTATGTATAACACTAACTCCAAGGGGTTGCAGCTCATAAATCCAGTGAATTTACTTACTGTTAAAAACTACATTATTGTCCTTGAAGTCCCTCCACTGCTGGTACCACTTTGAATCCTTGTGCAGAACGACACCCATATCCTCCCTGCATCACAAAAATCACTCATATCAAACATCAGTATCTGGAGAGACCTGATATTCTCTGCAATTAGGTGGAAAACATATGTGTATATATCAGTATTGGTAACTGGCCAGAATGAGTTGGAAAATATTGGCATATTGGATATCACAAAAATCCAATATCATGTATCCCTGCTATGTATGTATAAGACATATTACTACAGGATACAGTGTTCCATTAAAACATAGGTTGTGAAAGTGAAAATAGGTTTCAAATACTCACTCATTGGCTTCAAACACTCTGGTGTCGCTCTCTGCTCCTTTAGATGAGAAATCGCTCCTCTTTCTCAGCTGAGAAGGAGCCCTGTAAGGTCCGGCATCACCAACATCTATCTCCTTCTTCATGGTTTCCACACTCTGCAGAGAGGACAATGATTTTTACCACAAACATAGTCTAAGCCTAAAGCTGCAAAATCTGTAGCTGCCGTTATAGGTATAGCAAAAGCAAATGAGGAGGCTCTTTAGATACTACGTTTATTAAAACCATTCCGTTTCTCAGGAAAGACAAAGAAGTGGATTAGAGGAGTTTTTGTTAACATTTTTCATCCCCAAACGGGGTCAAGTCACTGAAAAAAGGCATAATAAAAAGCCAAAGATGCCCTGAATTAAGCAATAACTGACGGAGGTGTAAGTAGAGAACCCTTAAGTGTATATCAAAGTGCCTGAACCTTGCAGCTATGTTTATTCCTGTAAAACTGGTATATCAAACAATGGAGGGTCCCTCTTAGTGTTAATATTTTTGAAATAGACTAAGATTTAGAAAAAATAGAAAGACATTGTCCCATTAACAACATTTCCTGAAAATTTAATCAAAATCCGTTCATGACTTTTCAAGTTATCTTGCTAACAAACAAACAAACAAACAAACAAACAAACGGACAAACAGACAAACGCCGGAAAAACCTCGGCCGCCGCTTCGCTTGGCAGAGGTAATGAAGATGACACCACAAAATGCTTCTCCATTGATGCTGGAAGTTTGAGGATGAAACTGGTCATTTTTAATACCTGTGAGATGGCTTTGAATGCGCTGGTCCGGCCCAGTTTTTCTCCTCCTTTGGTGACTGATTCAGCAGAGTTCATGGCCGACTTGGCTGCCTCCTCCACACCTTCCTTGATCTTCTTCCCAATATCAGTACGACTCACCTCCTCGAGACCCTTTAACCCAAATGCCACACAAACACACATCAACAAGGTTCAAGGTGCTTTTTTATTTTTACTTTTACTTAACTTTGTTTCCATATAAGATATTTGGTCAAGTCAACAGAGGGAAAATCTGAGTATGAGATTACTAAAAAAACTAAAACTGCCACAAAGGAACTATCCATCGAGTGTGCCTTGACTTTATGGATTCTAAGGAACCACGCTAGTTATTTGGATACATGATTTCTTCAAATCATTTTAACTACAAAAAATTAATTTAATTACAAATCATTTGTAATTAAATCAGAAGATGTCCGGACACTTTACCTCCTTGACAGTGTCTGATAGAGATCCGAACGTCTTCTTAAACACCTCTGACGTCTTCACAGTCTCAGCCTCTATAGATTTCTGATGAAAGAAAGTTGAATGATTAATTACTTGATACAAAAAACTCCAAAAACTCAAACATTACCCAAGTAATGTATTTCTGATATAAAATAATTGAGGCTCGAAACCAAATAATGTTCTTACATATTTCCGGCGGGCCTGCTGGAGGGCGTCGGACTCCTCGAGCCTCTTGGCTTCTTCTCTGAACTTCTTTATGTTATCCTTCATCTCCTGATTCTTACTGAACTCCTGACGAAGGTTATCGACAAACTCCCCCAGGAAACCTTTACGTCCAGAAGCATATCGCACCTAATGACACAAACGGACAGTAGGACTTTAGTTGGACAGACAGATGCATTGATAGAGTGAACACATCACCTACATATTTACACTGGGAAGTACTTCTTAATCAGTGCGAAAGAAACAATCAACCAGCATTCATGCAGTATTTATTGATAAAAACAGTTTGATAAGTTCAACTTCCAACTTAATTTTAAGGTGAATGGAGAATATCAGTGTGTACCTGCACAGCTGCAGTTGGGTTCCTGTGTAACCTGTAAGCATCTCCTCTCCACGCCGAGGAGGCCAGAGACCGGGAGCAGAGGGCCAAGGCATTTCTGCCAATCAGCTAAAACAGAGCAACAATCAGTAATGTTAGACATCTTCAGGAGGTTATATATGGCTGATGTTGGAACAGCATATACAGTCGGTGCCATATTAAAAGAAAAGCCAACATAAAATGTGTAAGTGGGGCGCTGATCATCCACAAAATGTCATGGCAGCTTCAGTGCTCTGTGGGACTGACTCTACAGGTTTCTGTAGCTCCATGCCAGAGATTAACACCTTTTTGTTATAAGATATTCCGTCAGTTGATGTTTTCATGATGGTGGTTGGGAGACCCGCCTTCAACCAATAAGTGAACCCTTCTGTCCTATGAATGGGGATATTTTCATCCTGGAGGAGTCCACTTCCATCAGGACAAACATCTTAAACTACACCATAAATGTAGTCACCCATAATAACCTGGTATTTATGGTAGATGTGCAGCGGCTCTTTCCTCTGAGGTTACATGTGGAGCAAAATCATGCTAACATAATGAATCCCAAATCATTAAAGGGCCAAGCCACATTAGTAATACGTCTTTATTTCAATAGGCAGTTTATGTGATGAGTCAAAACATTTCTATGACTGTAAGTCTATGTGTGATGGTCTTACACCAAATTCTGTAACCGATCAGATTCACCCCAATAAGAATTTCAGCTGTAGTACCACTGTGAATGTCTTTAACATCCTTTATCATGTAATTTTATATTTTGATGGTTGACCCCACAGTATTTAGATATTAGATATAAAGAGAGTAGGAGTTGAGCGATTGTTGGCCTGGCTGATTATCAAATCCCATATTCTGCATTTTTCTGATTACCTTTATCATTATTATTTTTAAACAATTCCTGACAGAAATAAATGCATATGTAGCTGCTTCTCTTTGTGGTCTTGAGCAATGCCCCACTCACAGCACTATCAGTTACACATTACGAGTGACAGCGTATCAACACTGAAGAATAAATGTGAAGAAGTTTCCTTTTAATTAAAAATATGTAAACCATAAATAAGTGAAGGGAAATTCAATGAGGTTTTGTGTTATTTTAAATTTCGAAACCAAGATTTAACCAAGAACCCAGAACCCTGTAAGAGAGTCACAAACTTTGAGAGATGTGGTAGCGCTGGTCTGTCAGCAGCTCCAACATCTCAACATAGAATATTTGGTTGACACTTGGTCTATTTAATATTGTTTATCCTGTCTAGTACAACCAAATCTAATGCATCACACATTGTCAAACGTTTCTAAACACCACTAAGACAACATGTTTGCCAACTGCTGTCTAAGTACACAATGTTCTCAAGTTCTCAAGCCAACTTTACTTTCATCCCAGCTCTACACACAAGGTGTAGAGTTGAAGGAAAAAGCATTTCTATCAAGGTCAATAGAGGACAGGAGCTACGACAAGACACACACACCACATTAAGACAGAACATGTGTCATTAAAAAACTGGCATGTAAAAAAAGTGAGTGACCAAAGTGGCAAAGTGCTATAAATAAGAAATACAATATAAACCTAAACATATTGCTATAAGCTGTTGTAAGGTGTTAGCTGTTATGTATAGGAGCATAAAAATACTAAAAAGGTCTAACACTTATGTTATAAAAGGTATTATAACAGAACCATACACTACTGCATGTAAAATAATGAGTGGCCAAAGTGGGTGTGTGCTACTGAAAAAAATAAGTAATAAACACAACAAAGAACTTCTACAGTCTATGTCTAAAACATAAGCTATAAGAGGGGATTAGGTGTGATTAGGTATGATTAAACCTCTTGTACTGACAAGATAGCTGAAGGATATTATGCAACACCTGAAACCAGTGGTCACCATTATCACCATTAGTACTGTGGCATATTTAGCTAGTCTTTAAAACGGTTCTTAAGTACGTGTATGTTTAAGCACAAGCATACGAACATATATAATTATTGGTTTCAGACATCAATAACTGATCAGTAACATTGAGAATATCTGCTGATACAAGAAGGCCTTTTCTAACGGACATCTCGCGCTCTACCTGCAGAAAAAACACCTTTTAAAAATGGCGCTAAAACAACTGGACGTAAAAACATGAACTATAAAGCCGTGCAGACACGTTCCCTTCTCTACATTATGTACCAGAGAGCTGGGAGCTGTAATGAAGGACATGAATGGACGTCTCACCTCGTAGCACCGACACACGGAGGCTGCCATCTTGATCTGTAATGCGCCGAGCAGCACGTGCGTCCCTGCAGCAGCAGCTGACGTTCAGCTCGACCAATAGGAGCTGAGGAGTAGGGCGGGGGGCGGGGCCAGCTGTCAGCACGACTTAAAGGGAAAAGTCACCTAAAAGCAACAAGCAGGAAACTATGGGCCTTTATAATGATACAACTTTATCATACACAAACACAAAATAATTTACCAAAAGCAAATCAGAGCATCTTTTTATTGATTATTAGGCTTTTAAGAGCTTATTAAGGTTTGATTGCTTTTATTATTTTATTTATAGCCTACTTAATAACATTTGCCTATTAATATTGACTTATTACATTCTTTGGCATCTGTTTTCTTCTTTCACCTCTATTCCAATTTCACCTTAATTTTCCCTTACTTTGTTTGACCTTACTATTTGTTATTCTGCTTTTGTATAGTCCGTCCAAGCCCTTGGTAAACCCTTGTTTTAAAAGTGCTGCTTAGATAATTATATACATTTTTGAAAAGAGCATTTAAGATTTCTCAGAGCTGAAGCTGATTCAGTGGGTTGTAATATTTTTTCCATTTACCTTCCATCCAAATTGGTTTAATCTGAATAAACATGCAGCTCCACTCAGGAAATGTTCCAGTATATCACAATATATCACCACTGGGGAATAAGGTGTCCTTGGAGGCCTTCACTGTGACAAGCCTTTGTTGTTCTTGTTACAAAGTGAAAAGTACACAATAGACTGGCTCCAGGATTTGTAGTCAAAACGTGGTCAGTCGGCAGAAAGAGTTAACCTTCACCTTTGTTAGGGTTAAATTTTATCTATTGTATAAACAATTTGAGGGAAATTTGCTTTTATTAGTAGACTATTTGCTCCACCTTTTTCATATTATTTTAAATTCCATCATAAGTGCAATTTCCTTTGAGATCTGAAATTTTATTAAAGCTTCTTTCCATTGTACGTACCAAAAGGTATGTAAGGTAAAAAAACAGAATACTGCTAAATAAAGAAATAAAACAAAAATAAAACAGTACAGACAAGTTGAATAAAGTGCAGAGGTTATTCAAAGTGCTTTATAAAATTATATGAATTAAATTTAATTAAAAACAGTACAGACAAGTTGCAAAAAGTGCACATTAATTTTATGGAATAATTACGACTGATTCACTAAACAGCGGAAAAAGACAAAAGACAAGAAAAATCCAAACATACACATTATAAAATAAAACTGATTAATTAAATTAAATTAATTTAATTTAATTAACCTTACATTGTATGCCTG
>OMNN01008769.1:4869-18822 GCA_900302755.1 Chromis chromis
AAAAAGATAATAAATCGTCATTGAAGACCCATCTTTTTGCACTGGCCTTCATTAAGCTGAGTTGCACTTTTGTAAAAATTGTTAATGACTTTCTGTTATTTCCTATTTTCTATTATGTTTTCTGTGTTTTTAGTTTTTAGTACATTTTATCACTGCTATTTTATAGCCTGTGAAGCACTTTGGGCAGCATTGGCTGATGTAAATGTGCTATACAAATAAATTTGACCCTGACCTTGACCTTAATAATAGTGATACCAACCAAAATAGGAATGCCCCTGGAGAGGGCCTTAGAGGTATGTTCTACAAAACAAGTTCAACATAGCCAGACTTTCCTTGCATTACCTGGCTCAACAAAACCTAAAATCCCAATCAGAGGTAATGAGTATCATGATGGTGGTTATCAGTCGTCGTTGTTAATATGTTTAGTCAATGGTTCACCCAGATTTTCAGGCTCTGTTCATGCTGCTATAAATGGGGATGTTTGCCATATCATGTGACACTTCTCCATTATAACAATAACAATCTGCTACTGGACTGAAGTAGGCAGCATCAGTACATTTTGCTGGAGATCTACAAGGAATATAAAAAATGTATTACAGCCAAAAGCAACACTGTTACTGCAAATGTTGCAAGAAAGGAATGCTGGTAAGAAACTTTTAATGGTGCAGGTTAATATATGTATTTTACCACTCAGCTGCAGCTGCTTATGTCTGATGCGACAACTACACATTAGAGCTCTTAAACTTTAAACTTCATACATTTAAACTAGTGCTGTCAAAAATATTGCGTTAGTAACGCGTTTTTCTGTATTACTAGCTATATGCATATAAGTTCCTGAGGCAATGAGATGCAGGCATTTTGCGCTGCTGTAACTGCACAGCTTTGTTCAGTGGGTTTATTATTGTATGGTTCAACAGGTTTGCAGACATAAGTTACCATGGTGATCTAACCAGGTTGAAAGAGAGCCACCTTTGTGAAACTGAACACTCTGGCTTTAGGCTCAGCATGCACTAACCTATTAGTCTCACTTCATAATAGACCCCTCAGGTCACCTGCTTGCATAAGGACCTCTCAGGTATTCACATAATCATCCAGAAAGCCACCAATTGAATGCAAATCTAAATATATTTTTAATATATACTGCCTCCTTAGGAAGTTTTTCTATCTTTTTTTTCGTAACATATACATCGTTTACGGTTAACATTTTCAAATAGACTTTCTTCTGCATTAACCAGTCACCATTGTTGTCAGTCCTTATTCCATAACGACTCATCAGCAGGAAGCCGTGTGTTATAAAATTCACAATATAAGTTGTTCATACTTGTCTTTTTTCCTCTATATGGCCTGCTCTGCTCTCTCCCGAAGTTGTCCCTTTGCTAATGTTTTTTTTTTTCAAATGGGATTTTTTTTCTCTCTTCTCTCATGCTGTTAGTTCATTTGAATATAGACATTCTTGCAGATATCTTTACGTTATCACTGTGTCACGGTAACTGGGAAAAAATTGGCAGCTGCTTCTTAACCTGCTCATTAACACAACCATTTTACAAACTGGCAGATTTTTTTGCTGCCACAGTGGTCACATCAACGTTCAGGTGGTATGTTGGTGTTGTGTTGACACTTTGTTGCGCTTCCTCTCAGTGGCAAAAAAATCTGTGAATGCAGGCAAGTTAAGGGTTTTTCTTATGGGTGATAAAAGAGGCAAATATATATTTTTTTAGTTTCAAAAATTGGACCTTTATTATCCAATCACAGTGGATAATAGAGGTCCAAGTGGCATCAACTGTAGATTTCTGCATGTGTGTATGTGCATGTACATATACTGTATCTAGCGGAGAATGTGAGTGGGTGCCACAGGATGAGTATATTTTTGTGCTGGAGGGTGAATTTCATGTCATTTGTAATGTAATGCTGCCACGCACATACATATTTCCACAAATCAGTCACACTGAGGTAGACCACCACTCTGCCTCTCAGTAAGACGTGCTCCCTTCCACAGATGATCAAAGGAGAATCACTGAGCCTCTGCTGTAAAACATGACAGCGCTGCATGCGGCCCGCTCTCACAGACAAAGGTAATTTTTTTCCATTTGTCATTTCATTTCCTTTGAACACAGCAGCCACACAAACACTATGTCACATGGAAGAAGAACAAGGACACATATCCATATTCCAGCTTATATACGAGTGACTTTGACATTTAAACAAACACATTTCAGACTGGTATGAGGATAAAACAGCTATGTGAATGAGAGAAGAGTTAGCAGCTATATCAGTCATATCAGAAGCCAAAAATCTGAAACCACTGATGGAGATACTTCTTTAATGCATTTTGAACAAAACAAAATGTATGTATTTCTTCAATGCCAAATTAAAATTTGAATGCAAAGTTCAGTCTGTGAAAACTGTGCATGAATGTCAGAATATCTGAGTGTTTATTTGTATTCATTTAGCAGCACTCAAACTGCATCAACTTCTCCAGATTCTTCAGACCTGATAAGTCCTGTTGTCCCAGCATGATCTGATGATGATCTAGTGTTTCAATGCCAGGAATGTTTGACTTTCTCATGAATGTTCAGTGGGGTTGAGGTCAGGCGACTGTGGAGGAAAGTCCATGACAGTCAGCACTCCTTGGTCTTTGGTTGTCAAGTCAAATCTTTGAGGTGTGCTCATGCTCATTATCCTGCTGCAGTATGACTCCTTCTCCATTAAGATGCAAACCAGAGGGTGGAGCTTGACTCTGAAGAACTAACTTCACCTTCGTCAGGGTGGAATCAATTCACTGCAGGTGTTATCCAAGTCCCCCAAGACTTGCATATTCCCAGCAGCATGTTTTACTATGGGTTTGATCCCCTGCAGTATCATTCCTTTTCCTATTCTCCTGATACACCGATCAGGCATAACATTATGACCACCTGCCTAATATTGTGTTGGTCCCCCTTATGTGGTCAAAAATGCTCCGAACCATTGGGCATGGACAAGAGGACCTCTCAGGGTGTCCTATGGGGTCTGGCACCAGGAAGTTAGCAGTGGATCCTTTGGGTACTCTGGGTTGTGCAGTGGGGCCTCAGTCAATCAAACTTGTCCCACTGCATCCTGTTGATGCTTGATCAGAATGGGCTCTAGGAAGTTTGGAGGTCAAATCAACATCTTGGGCCATTGTCATGTTCCTCAAGATGTTCCTGATTGTTTGATGTTTTTGCCATGTGGTGGGGTGCATTTTCCTGCAGGGGTAGACCAGTGACATTTGGGATTGCCATTTGCATGAGGGAGTGTGCTTGTTCTGGGACAATGTTTATTTGGGTGTCTAAGTCTCATCAACACGGAAGCCAAAATCCAAGGTTTTCCAGCAGAACACCACATAGTACCAATATGATCAATGTTATTCACTTCACCTGTCAGTGGTCAGACGGTTGTGGCTGAATGGTGTGTCTTCTGTTACTACCACTTATCTCTAACTAGGATTCATCAGTAAACAGGACTTTTTTCCCCTCATCCACTGCGAAATGATTGTGTTGCTCCATAGCAGCTAGATAAAAACTACAGAGCGGTTTGCTTCTAAGTTCGTCAAATCAACTTCAAAGGTGATGATGTGTCAGTGTTGTGTTCAGAGCTTGACTTCGCTGGCCCTCATTTGTCAAGAAGCTTTAGAGTCAAACAGTAAAAGTAATCCAAGCAAAATACATCGACTGATGCACCATCTGCACTGTGTGCGTTTCCACTCAATGCGCTACAAATATATCAGTTTCTCATGAAGCCGTACATATCCATAACGGCTCTTCTGAGCCATAAATATTGTAGTACAGTGTGGATAAATAACTAGCGCTGCTCCAATCTTCATTAGCAGCCGGCAGGAAGAAGGACAGAGAGGGAGTGATGGTATGAGCCTTTTAATAGAGGAGTTATTTATATGCAGGAGAAGGAAGAGCAGGAGATTTAGGTTATTTACATGGAGGAAGAGGAGGAGGAGGAAGAAGATAAGATTATTTACATAGGAGGGAGGTAAGATTTTTAATATCAAGCTGTTTATGATAGAAAAAATATGCTCTTGCCGTCAATATGCGCTTGCCTGGCTGTATTAAAGTGCCAAATATAATATGATACGGCTGCTACTGTGTGGGCTGTGACAGTATAGACAGACGTTATTAGTATTTAGTCCTCCTCATACCTTCACCAACACTACTCCTGTTTTAACTTACATGTCTTTTAGAAAATATTTAAATTTTCATATGAGTTTTAAATACATAGATTTTGTCTTAAAGGACAAATTGTTAGTGGAAACCTGATGTAAATATTTTTATCCAAATATTACTCAGGTACTTGCAACTTGTCACCCACCAGCTTTAAATGTTATTTAATCAGGTAATTGCAACCATAAGTATGTGAGTCATAAAAAAAAAAAAAAAATCTGACAATTAAGCTTAAAAATCACCAAAGGCAATGAATGTATCTAGCTTGGGAGCAGTTTGCAGTAAAGTGTGAAGGTGCAGGGTCCCTGAAACTAGTTCTTGATTAGTGCATGCATAAGGAATATCTAGGGTTCAGCAGTAATTGGATCATGTAAGAAATGAGAGCAGCATTTTGAAAACAGCTAAGTTCAAACCTGGAAAAGTTTTGGATAGATTAATAAATAAATTAAAAAAGTTTCATAAATATCTGCATATTGGCAGATTGATTGAAAACAGCTCTGTATTGTTTTAATTAATAGATTTAGAACATGTTAGAACAGATCAGCTGTGCAATGTTACGTATGTTTTCTCTTTCTCTGTTAATATGTTTAAATCATCAAAATTTGAGCTATCATGAGATAGTGCTTTGAAGAATTTTCTCTAAACTCTTGCAAATGGCCACATATCACCACTGTTCACATAAACTAATCTAGCAATCTAGTCGGTGGCCAGCTTTGCCCTGTTTGACACCAAGGTCTGATCTCATTACTCCTTTGTCACTGTAAACTGTCAGCCAGATTTAAGCTCTAACTATACCCCAACTAATTGTATGTGCATAGTGTCTGCTCTGTACCCCTCTGATGCTCTGTATAAATGTTCTACCCTGCCAGGGTTGCTGTACTTTCTCAGACACACAACCTCATTGTGTCCTGCTGTACAATTATACACTCCACTGCAGCAAACTTCTGGACTTTGGACTTTAAATAATTTGTCTGCTTCTTCAGCAGTGGCTGATTCTTCCACAAATTGCTTGTTCATATCAATAAAAGTCCTTCTATATTCAGATAGTGTTCAGATTACTAGCATGGCATCGTGGTGTTTATTAGCTGATTGTCATAGCATGTCAGAATCTCCATTGGGTCACACATTAAGTACCACACAATGGTGTTTATCTTATTGCACAGCGTACCTATGTGTATAAATACCTTTTTTATGAGTGAATACAGTTTCATCAGTTGTAAATTTTATAGGTAGCAGCCATGGCAACATAACTGGACACTAGGGAACCCTATTTGAGAACCACTGTTTTAGACCTGTCCTGAGTTAGCTTTCTTTTTCTCTTTGCAGTAAAAGCTTCTGTTTTGATAAATTTTTCTCAAACCTTGTGTATATAGGCAGCTGAAGTGGGTTTCCTCGATGGACGGGTTGGCTTAGCCTTAGAACATCTTGGAGTAGAGTCAGTGCTCCTTCACGTCGAAAGGAGCCAGCTGAGGTGGTTGGGGCATCGGATTAGAATGCCTCCTGGGCGTCTCTCTTTGGAGGTTTTCCAGCCATGTCCAACTGGGAGGAGACTTTGGCTGAACCAAGAACTTGCTGGAGGGACTGCATCTCACATTTGGCCTGGGAGAACCTTGGGATCCACCAGGAGGAGCAGGAAAATGTTGCTGGGGAGAGGTATTTCTGGAACACCCTGCTTAACCCGCTGACCCCAGATATGCCGAAGAAAATAAATGGAGGGATAAATCAGACCTAGCCACTTTAATAAATTTGCATTTAGCTTGTTTAGATCATGGTTTACCCTGCAGATCAAGTGAAAAGCACATGACCACTTTAACCTAAGAAAAGTGGGGTTGGGCTTTTCCCCTTGGTGATATTTCAGTTCACTAATTTCAAAATTCGCTTGGTATATAAATTTCCAAGGAAGCACCAAGCCCCCTTCATCCTGATGTAGCTGAAGGTTGAATCTCACTCTCAAAATCATTTTTGTCCCATTCTGCTTTAAAAAAAATAAAAATAAATAAATAAAAATGGAACATTTCCAGATAATGTTTGAAACAAATACAACAGCCATGTGAGAAAGTTCATTTTAACAGTTTCTGTATGCTGGATTAATCCCAAGAAGACCAGCAGGCCCCACCTGGCCAGCAGTTGGTCATAATTCACTGAAGCTAGCCTTATGAGGACCTTTAGAGGCCTGTAGATATTTCATTCTGTCTTCTGATGGCACATTTGTCTCTGAGGTGCTGACTGGGTGTATAATTAAATGCTACGAACGGAGATTCATGAGTATTCAGTTGATACCCTGGTACTGATCCATACTCTGAAAGCGATTGCATTAAGCCACGTGGAGAATGGGCTGGATGTGCCAAATATACCAGGACATTGTGTGCAAAAAATATTATCTTGTACTCAGTGATAGTCGATATATTTTGTCTTTGACTCAGACGGTCTATACAAAGGGCAAATGAGATGGAACTGAACGGACATCCCTTGAGACAGCGACACTCCTCTTCCTAGTTTGCATGGATAAATGACATGTAACTCACACTATCTTGAGGCTGACCTTGTTTTGTGAAGCATCTTCCTTGGAGATAACTGCTACACCTGCCTCTTACTACCAGAAGGTTTTTACCTCTTTATAGCACCCAATTTAACATCTTAAACAACAGTGAGCACCATTATGCTGTGTATCTGTCCAGTCCAGGAAATTTATGAAACTTGACCCCAGAAATAGCAATTACACTTGATGACTTGAATAAAGCTGAAGGCATCATCTTGGGTACAGGACACTGTTGGAAGGTTTAGTTTGCCAAGCAACGACTCAGCTTCTTTGTCATTATTTAATTTTGACTGAGTATAAACTACAAATGTTATAATAAAATAAGTTTCAAAACTTTTGCTAATGTCATTAAAATCATATTTTATTTCGATGTCATGGGGATCTCTTGTCTTAGCAATAGCTCTCTCAGCAGTCTGTTTCTTTAGTCTCCTCTAATTTTGTTGATTTTCCACCAACCCCATAGTATATCTATATCTTGTGATCAAATGTTTTTTGAGTTTTTATCTGTTGAATTTCTTTAATCATACTGCAGTTCAAAGTCACTTTGTGCTTCCTTTCAAGCCCAGAAAGGATTAATTCTACTTCTAAATTAATTAGTTTTTTTTAATGAAGCTGCTTTAGCATTTAGTTTTCTGAGTAGGGTTTTTTTTTTTAAAGGAGGAGAAACCTCATCATTGTCTTTCAAATATCATTGGACTTCCTCTTTCATCTCTTCCTTCATCTCTTCATTCAGTACAGATGGAATTAACCTCCATAAAGAAATTTGGAGGTGCAGAGGTTGAGGACAGAAACAGCAAAAAATCTGGTTTGGTTGAGAGAGCTGGACAAAAAAGAAAGACAGCCTGTCTTGTTTGTAATGTGCCTCCCCTCTGACAGACGTGTCACAGTCAGTAAGCCTGAAGTGGGAAATCAGTGACAATGTTGTCCAGCTTAAAGAACACACATCTGGAGTGGATCTCAGTGAGAGCATCCAGCAGCTGTCAGGTCCAAGCAGGGGACTACTCTCTTTAGGACCAGAATCAGCTCATCTAACTTTTAGATTGTATGAGCGACAGAATATAGCTTCCCTGATCAGATTCTTCTCTGTTTTATTTGGGGTACATATTGTATGTTGTTTGCCACACACTTACTGTATGTGCTGCAGGGCTGATGCAGAACTGATAACAACGGATGATGTGTATAGGCATGAAAATGTGGGTTTGAGAGTAGCATCTGCCTCCAGCAGCAGATAAATAAAGCAGGTACTGTTGTAAAGTGACTTCATGGCATGAATTGTGAGGTATTAGACTGTGTACTGCACACAGGGCTTCTGTTTCAGGCTGAACAAATCCAAGTAATAAACATTTGTGTTGTTTTCAATACGTAGGATTTACAGACAGTTAAACATGTCTAATTTTTCTTTTAGCATCATCTTCAGCACAGTCAACACTAAGCAGCTCTTTGTAGTGTGAGCTCACTTCATGAGTGCTGTTTTAAGAAGCGTGAAGAAATCTTAGAAAACCGAACTTGGTCACTCATTACCAGGAAACAGTGCCCTGAGCTATTGATTCTCCATTTTTTTTTGTGTTACGAGCAAAAACCTTGTCAAAACGAGTCAAGATAAAAAGAAAACACACTGATGAACTAATTCATACTTTCAACTCAAATGTAAAACACAACTTGTAGGCAGGTTGAAAAGATGTGCAAAGAAAATGTTTTATTCAGTGACAAATAAAACTCATGTCAATACAGCACTACACCACATGCACACCCGTAAAAAGATTCCTCATGATTTAGATGATAAGATAAGATTACATAAGATAGAACTTTAATAATCCTGACAGAAATTCCTGTGCCAGATATTGCTCAGAGACTTGAGAATAAATCAAGAGTAGTAAATGTAAAGTGTATGACGAGTAAAGACGAGAATATCAATAAATATGATACATTTAGTAAAAAATTAAGATGAAATGAAACAGGTATAGAAAAGTAGGAAGTAATACTGGCAATGACACTGAAGTAACTAAGTAATCTTGCACATGATAATGAAAGATTGCACATGAAATTGAAATATTGTGTTTCCTGTTATACAATTTAATGGTAGAAAAGATCTCCGTGGTCTCAATCTATGCCTGATGGTGTTCTAATGTGATGAACATCTCTTTTATGCAAACAAATCTCGATCTTTTTAGTTAAGAATTTGCTCGTGTGGCACACTGTTTGTCTATTCAGTATCTTTAATCTGTGTAATCAATAAGATCAGCCATTTGGCTCCATTCTGCATCACTCTATGCAGGCAATGTGGACTCAACAGCCAATCAAACAGCAGTATGTTTTCTGGCGGATGATGTACCCTGCCTACTCGGCATAGAAGTGGGGGTGTGAACTGAATTATGGCCAGAACCCAACTGGTAGCCATATTGAAGGCAATGACCAACTGGCTGATTTGACTGTGTTGAGTTCACTGCTCTTCTCCAGTGTTGTTCTGCCACATGGATCCACTTCCGAACAGGAACTTAATGGAGACTATTATTGTTGCTTGATGTAGTGAATAGTGTTCTGACGGGTGAATTACTTATGCTTTAGTGGTTATTGTTATCATGATTACTATTATTACTGGTCATGTTACTGGTAGTTGTACTGGTAGCATTAGTTAATTTTATTTCTGTGTAAGGCAGGAATGTACCACATCGCATCCAGTCTGATGGACAGCAAGGAGCACAACAAAGTCGGAGGACTGCAACTGCCAGAAACTGCTGGAAGTGTATTTCGTTCCTTCAAAAACAAATGCAGAAACATTTTTTTTTTTTAGAAATGTAACTGAATGAAGAGCTGAATGAACAAATCTTTCAAGCGAACAAGTCATAAAGAACTGGCTTCACACAGCTGAGTGAAACACAACTGAACTGGGTTTTAAAATGATCAGCTTTTCAAAACACATCATACTTCCAAAAAAAATAGCATCACATGCTTTTAAAGCTTGTCTAAGGCAGAATGCAGGGATCAATAAAAACTGTGGACCTCCACTCAAAGCCTGACACTGCATTTGAATAGAAGAAGGGCAGGCAGGGACTGTGGCTCCATCAGTCTGCCAGCTCCTGTATGTGTGTAAACCCAGATCCATGCTAGTGGTTGACTGTCATACTGTCAGCTGGTTCTGGCTGGCAGGTAGGGAGCTGTATATTTTGATGCGTTGTGTGTGAACCAATTTGTGGACCAGAGGAGCTCTGTGTCAGGTTTCAACTGAGGTTTATGACACATTTAAGTTCTCTGCTGGGTTCTTTCTTTCTTTTTTGGTGGTGTTGTGACTTTTTCTGCCCAATAAAGGCCAGTGATGATTAGGCAGCTTTAGTCAAACATATACTCAAAAAATCACTTGTGGATCATCTATTGGAGTCTTCAAAAAAGTTTTTCAAGAAAGAGTCTTCAAACAGTCTTCAGAGTCTGATGCAAATAATGTTTATTCAGTACAGAACAAACATCAAGCAAATTCTCGAGATTTTAACTCCCGAACAAAGCATTACATTGTCATATATACTTTTGCAGATTCCTTCTTTGTCTGTGAAACCACAACCCATCTTTTCTTAAAAACCAATCACAATGTCTCAATAATCATTTTGTTTGCATTATTCATGTCTGGGGTGTGATCTAATTGTGTCAAAAGTTGAAACACCTCCCTTTTCTTAGAAACCACTCCTTTACTCGCTTTTGCTGTCTAGACGATTTCTCCCTTGAACTTATGCCGGGTACGAAAAGGCAGAGCGTGCTCTCGTGTGCCGCTGCTCCTCGATGCCACTTCTCGAGTGCATTATGACCACGATTTGAGCTCACTCGTATGCCAAGAAGAGCTTCCTGCTTACAACCTCACAGGATCGCAGTTGTACACAGGACTGTTCAGTGTGTGCATGAAGTCATTGTACCCATATTTCCAGTTTTATCCTTAGTTTAGTGCTGTTTTGCCTGGTTTGAACATCTTTATTTAGAACTGATTAAAACAGTCCATTTTCCTAGTTTTAGCATTTGTTCAATTGAAAAAATACCACAACAGTGGGTCATGTTATATAACATCAGTATGTGCAGATCAAACTGACAGTGGTGTCCTGCTTGTAGTGTGAGTCGGAACAAATACAAAAATCAAACACATTATTTTTGTTCAAACATATAGCTGCGTGTACCCCTGCTTTTGTTTGAGAAACCTCAGTCACTGCTAAGTTGAACACATTTGCACCAGTCTCATTATTGACCAGTTGGACAGAAGTGAATGCAAAGTTTTGTTTTACAAAAACTTGAAATAACTAGAATAGCACTCGGAGAGCGCAGACCTCCGCCAAGCAACTCATTTCCACCCATATTGTGATTTTCACCCTATGTTATAGTCCTACATTCATTTTATATACACTAATTCCTGGATCCAGATGGTAATCTAGAACATCACCAAAATGTATTCATCTGTTCCATGTCCCATTATCAACATTTACTGAAAACTTAATTAAAATCAGTTTAATTAACTTTTCAAGTTATCTTGATAACAGACAGACAGACAGACAGACAGACAGATAAATGCCGGCAAAAACATAACCTCTTCAGCGGAGGTAAAAATTCAAACCAACATGTAAAACATATTTCTAAGTGGCTCTAGGCGTTACCAATACTGGAAATAATGGTGGCTCCACATGCTATAGATATTTAGCTATTTATATTTTTACAATCTTACAAAATAGGCATTTTATTCACTACTCTGCACATGAAGTTAGATATTTCACCGTGCTGAATGTATCTTCCAACAACTTGCTGACACCTTGCTCCTCTGTATACCAATTTCGAACCATGCTGCTTTTATTTTATTGATCAGCTATGTTTTATTTTCCTCTCAGCTATGTGTCAACACACCCTATCATGGTTTCTCTACAAGATCTGCTGCAAACAGTTTATTTTGACACTTTTTTAATGAGACATGTAGAATAGAGTGATTTTGATTAAATAGCACTATTTAAAGCTTTGATTTGATTATTTTCCCTGATGGAACCATACTACACACAAGATATGTTCAAGGACTATCAGAAGAGCTGACAAGTTGGTCTGTTTTGTCTTGCTCTGATAAATGTTGCCATTTTGGTGATCTTTTAAAGAAAAGCCTTTCAAACTGGGCGATTTTGGAGGGTTAACATGTATTTTGATATCGATGCTTGTGCTTGCTCCACTGCTCATCATCAATCATTCTTCGCACTGACAGGGTGTCAATGAAGGTGTGTAGTTTTTTAACAGCACCACGGCAAATGGTAAATGGTCTGCTATTACACTACACAGCGCCTTTTCCCACTAATTATCACAGGTACCTGTCAACCATCGGTGGTGATATCTCAATCATCATTATTCAGGATCAGAAGGACGATTAGTGACAAATAAAAAGAGCTCATATTGAAACAGGTAAAGGGGCTTTTAAATGTCAGGATGAAATGATGGCTTTGATATAAATAAAAAGACGGCTAAATTGCATTACATGAAATGATTATTTACAAATAAGTTATAACAAATGCACCTCTGATTGACATTTCTTTTATGATAAGGTTTGATCTTAGTTTGATCTAGTTTTTAGCATCATTTATGCTGCCAGCTTGTACTGTAGTGCTAATTTGACTATTATGCAAATATGGAGATTGAAAATGGGAAAACATTATCTGTATTTTACCATAAAGATGACAACAGTGACTGTATGAGCAGTGAAAACTGAAGTCTGTGAGATGTGTTTTTTTTCGGGAAGCTTGTTTTTACTCCTTAATATGGAGTGTTCCTTTTATTTCAGGTGCTACCAGCTGATAAAATGTGACTCATCTGGTTCTGTTGTTGCCAACAGGTGTAATTATTCATGTGACGTCAACCAAGAATGAATTAGATTCACACAAATAGAGTTGGATTTGTCTCCACACAAACTACAGCAGTTCCAGTGTATCTGACAATTACAACTTTAATATTTCAAAAGAGTAGTATGGTCAAATTTGGTATGAAAGCACCTCAAACATAATGGTTACAGAATTGAGGCTGACATCATTTGTAGGTGCAAGGATGTCATATTTTGCAAAATCTTGCTCAATGCAATTTCCAAAGCATTTTATTTCTCTGTGGTTAGTGTGAGACCAGATGTCTACAGAGTGTTTTCACTTGGCTGGGTTTGTTTCCGTCTCTGGTGAGGACAAACATGTTTCTGATGTAAGGCACACTGTAAAGACAATTAGCTGATGTTTTTCACAAGCTCTTTGATAAATTATCCTTCATATTTAAT
Organism: Chromis chromis; assembly: GCA_900302755.1. Classification (NCBI taxonomy): domain Eukaryota; kingdom Metazoa; phylum Chordata; class Actinopteri; family Pomacentridae; genus Chromis; species Chromis chromis. Next base: position 17,855 of record OMNN01008769.1, read on the forward strand.
TTAACAGCACTTTGTGTGTAGTATACATCATATCTATTCAACAGTGTTTTACAGCAGTGTTTTTTTTAAAGTAGTGTGGTATTGAATGATTCTCTGCTGAGCCACAGTGCATGCAAAGTTTTTTATTAGTAACATAGGTGTGCTTTATTAATACATAAGGTTTAGGGTTCCTCATGGCTTTATACATACATAAATAAACAACCATATAACAACATAAGAACACTTTCCATACACATACAAATATAATTTTGTTGAGCCTGCAACGTCGAACTCTGAAGTGGCAGCCGGTCCCTGTTTTCTCTCCCTCTTTCTCTTTCTCTTGCTCTTAGGTGGGCGTAAGTGAGGTGCGCTGTGGCAATTGGGTAAGTGCGGGCAATTGGATAATCACCTGAGTGTGTACACCTGCGGCGGGGTGTGGTCGTCTCCTGATACTCATCAGTCTCCCCACATAAACCAGGTTCTGATGACTACACAATGCCAGACCGTTGATTCACAACCAGTCAACTCAGGTCTCTTGCTTGTCTAGCCTTGTTGTTTCCATGCTTCGTACTGAACTCAGCTCTGTTCTTTTACAGTTCGTGACAACCCCTGCCTGGATCCTGCCTGCATGCCTCATCTACAGCCTTGGAGCTTCTGCTCTTAACCGCCGAACCCACACGGTTCTGTCTGGATCTCTGTCTGGAGCCCTCACTGCCGTGCACTTTCCTGAATGCCATTACTGCCACACCACGCATGTCCTTCACCTGCCTTGCCCTCTCCCTCTGTTCCTCTGGCTGTCAGTTAAGTTACCCCGCTCTCTCGTAGGTTCAACATTACGGGTGTTTAGTGTACTTTCAGTTGTGTTAGTTGTTTTTTGTGGTTTGCCTGTTTGCCGTTATTCTTGTAATATAATAATAATAATAATAATAATAATAATAATAATAATAATAATAATAATAATAATAATATAATCTAACCTTTATAGTTCC
>OMNN01008772.1:5262-19134 GCA_900302755.1 Chromis chromis
CCCCCAACACACACACACACACACACACACACACACACACACACACACACACACACACACACACACACGCATGCATCCGCAGAGACACTCGCAGGTCTGTTTCTGGGTCGTCTGCCTTCCTCTGCTGAGCTTCCTGCAGAGTTTCTGGTTCAGACAGAGGTGCTCCCTTTGAGTGGAAATTTAAATGCTGATGCACATGAAACGCTTCTGACAGCAGTCAAATGAAGCACAATAAACAGGAGGGGGGAAAAAAACAACTTTTTCCTTTTTTTTTCAAGAGGAGAAAGAAAATAAATATGCTCTCAAAAGTGTTTTAGCACTGAGCTCGACTTGTTTTTATTCAAGGTGAATCACTCCCCTGAAATGTTTCCCTACTTAGCGGGGAAGAGGAATGAAGATGTGAAATGTACTGCTATATTAGAGTAAAGTCAACCAATTCCACTGCAAGCGACAAAACAAAGAAATGTGGTTTGCATAAGACCAAAAAACCTATAAATAAACCATACACAATACCATTAGAAATGAAGTCACATTTCTGTGTGCAGTATTCCTTCAAAGCATGACGATGGGTCACATCCTGAGCAGATGGTAGGGGGTCCAGATTATAGTGCTTAGACTGGCATCTCTGCATTGCCACATAATGTCAAACACACCAATGGAAGGCTGCCTTTTTCCAAACACAGCGTGCTGCCAGGAGAGAGGCTAAAAAGCAGAGGCAGAATGCAGGAAGAAAAAGAAATCAAGGCATTAAGCTCTTTTTTTTCCCCCTGCTTGCATTTTTGTAAGAAATGAGAATCAGTCGATGTGGAAGACAATAAAATGTACATCACATCACACCCAGAGGAACATTTATTGGCTCCTTCCCGCAGCCAGGGGTGATGGCAGATCAACTGGTCGTGGTTAGTTTGAGGGGGAGAGACAGAGGAGGAGGCGTGATAGAAGGATTAGGCCTGAATCTAGTCCCTTATCATTCAGTTCAGTCTGCTGGCTCAGCAGCAGTAAGCAAATTGAAACTAACAGGATCTTGCTGTAGCTACTACCTCTTCACAGTAATACATGAGCCAAGCCCGGTCTGACTGTCATTAGAGGATTACACTTTATGTCCTCCGCGACTGCCAAAAGAATCCTGATGCACTTAAAGAAGAGCAACCTGCCCTGAAACAAAAATTACATTATACATTTGATAATACGAGGATGCCTCCTCTGGCAAGAGCCAAGGATCTCTGATTGTGATATTTTCAGGTGCTCATACAAGCAATTATTTATTACAGCAGCGTAGTTTGGTACCTGAAAATGCACTCATTACCCAGGAAATGCACCTATAATTGCATCTTTAAATACATTTTTGGCCTCACTACACACTCGCCTGTCTATTTAAACAACCATCATACTTGTCGGAGGCTATTTGTGCTTTTTAATGTAAAGCAGAGCTAACAGCTACAGTCTTATTCCACTGAATATTTTTCACCTTGGCTGCGCAGTCTGGACTAAAATAGAGCCCCTAAAAAAAGGTATTACACAATAGCGAAAGGAAGTTAAACTCATTTTGAATTCCAAACATACATTACACCAAGTTTATACACTTCAATAGCCGGATAAGCCTCTTGAGATGAAACAGCTCATTAGAAGCATAAAAACAAGAAAGAAAGAAAGAAAGAAAGAAAGAAAGAAAAAAAACTTAATCGACCTAGGCTTCAGCAAGACTTTCCGTGAGTCATTCCCACATCTTCAGCAAGTGCTGTATAAGAAAGCTGCGGTGATCCACGCAGGTAAGCAGTATTAATCTCACAAGCTCCTATTTCATTTTACAAATTGAAAAGCATCCAACAAAATCCAGAAAGCTCATACATTCATATAGCGGGCGTAAAATGGAATATTATATTTTGCCGCCTTCCTGGGAGCGGCAAAACAAAGCAAAGTGTTAAGCAACGCTTCCCTTTGTGGAGGGTAACTTTGACTTTTAAGTGTCCCTCTTGTAATAAATCAAATGCTTGTTTGAACTGTTAAAGGTGGATCAAAATTATATGACCGTGTGAAAATAATGTGAAAGGCGTCGCCGACAGCCATGATAATTATGACCTTATGTTTGCTGGAGGGCCAAAAAAGGATTGCAAATGGCTGATAATATTAGTAAAATTATCAAAAATTTCCTTAAATATGTGCTTGAAATGTGCTGATATGTCAATGTCGTGTTCACATCGTGTTTCTGCTGCACCCTAGTGGACAAAAATGAGTTAGACGGAGTTAGCAGACTTGTGTATCAGTTTTTAATTCATTTTCATTCTAAATTTACCTCTTACCATCTTTTATATAGAGTTTATACCTCTCAGATTTAGTAATGATGTTGAGGATGACAGCAAACCTGCTTTCCAAGTCCCCACTGCCCACATTCAATCATCTGATGGCTCCATATTTATCATTATAATGTGCCAAAAACTCTGTCTGACCTCCTTGCATCAAAGTAAACAGGAAATTTGTGGGAGTTTATCTGTCATGATTGGCAGAATCTTGTATTTATTTATTTTTTATGGTGTTAATCACTTGTCCCAGTGTCCTTAAAAACTCCTAACACACCTCATGTAATGCAATCGAATATTTCCCTGGTCTTTTGAAACTTTTGTCAGTATAATACGTAGGAAATGAATCTAGACACAGATAGTACCTCAGATCCTTGGTATTATCCACGACCTCAGTTTTATGTGAGATTCCGGCTCACAGCAACAAAGATTCCATCTGGATTTCAGAGCAACATATATTAGAGACATCTTTACTCTAGTTGGAGCCAGCGCTTTTATTTTTGCAGCAGATTGGGGTTGAAAGTTCAATTTTAATCCTATTAGATCTTAATGCACCATTTGACAACACAGAATTTAATGGGCCGCCTCAATTTTGTGAGTTGACATCAAAGGCGAAACACTAAACTGCCGGAGCCCTCCGATCACAACATTCGCTTTAGAGAACTTTTTTTTACCTTGTGAAGTTCCTCAAGGTTCAGTTTTAGGCCTTGTCCATTTTTAAAAATAATTTCCGTGCTCCCATGTGGCCTTAAAGCATGAAAAGCATTCGCCCTGGAATGAATTTCCCCTTCGTGAAGCTTATGATTTTAGTCGGTGCAGATGGCCAGTCGCAAATGTGGCTAAATATACAGTGTCCTTGCAGCTTAGTGGCCCACAGGTGATGCGTCGATGTGAAAATCTGTCTGTCATGACTGCTTCTGTCAGCAATGATAAGCTTTGTCCATGTTCCCACCTCCAGGCTGCGACCGGACACTTGTTTGTTTTTCATTTCTGAATGGAGATAGCGTCTCCATCTCAAAGGAGGAAAAAAAAAAGAAAAGAAAAAGCTTGCCTCCTAATGAAAGCTGATGACACTGCTTTGTATTTACCACTGACGGGTCCATGTTATCCTCCGTTTGATAATCACTGACACCTCTTCACTTTGTTGTCTGCGTCTCAGAGTTGCTTTTGATGTGGTGGTGAAATTAATGTCACAACATAAAACAATTGACTCAGTGATTAAAGACAAAAAGCGTATTAATTGTCCTTTTAATGTATGTTTTATAACTTTATTTACCGGTTCATTTGCATGTATGAAAATGCATACATTAACATAAAGTATGTACCACTTTGTATTGTAATCCACTGCATTTGTCTGATGGATTTGTTTACAGTCTCAGGGAATTTCTTAAACTAAAAAACCTTTGGATATCACCAGATGTCATGTTTGCAAGTGATAAATGGTTTTAATTTACCAAAAAAGCAACCACTGACAGCTGTTAAGAACACAACAAGAGCAATGCAGAATCAATCCCCTTTGAAAGCAGCTTTTAAAGTTATTAGAACTTATCATCTGAACATAAGTAATTGCTGATTTCTTCCTTCCATAAAGCGGGCTGCACTAATGTAACTCTCCATTTTAGCATCTCGTCACATGTCTCCATCCTGCTCTGCATGCTGCACGTCAGATCCCGGAAATTTGTAAAGGCGGAACCAAAATCGCACCATTCCGATTCAAGCATCTCCTCGCGGATTAACCATACAATTGATTTTAAATTCAGCCAATTGCTTTTAAAGCACGCTTAAATCTATCCTGGGGCAAACAGTATTTTAATTCTGTAAACCTCTGCTTGAACCCTGTGGTTCTCAGAAACCGGTCCGCACGTCAGAGCTTAAGACAACTGTGTTTTTCCACCAGACAAAAACATCCATAATCTTTAAAGATTAAAACAGCATTACAAAATGTTAGAATATTTCAGTGCCTGTTAAAATCAAGCATTTAGAGTTTATTGAAGAACTGCACTTAAAGACAGCGTTGAGGTCTTGTGCTTAACTTTAAACTTCAAATATTGTACTTTGTATTCCAGAACATAAACTTTACAACTTCATTATCCAGCTACTTTGCAGAGTCAGATTAATGATCCAAAAAAATAATCAACAAATATATTAAGATGTATTATTATTAGTTAAGACTTCACTGATCCCTGGGAGGAAATTCCCAAACTACCCGGCAGTACATAAAGTAATTAGCCTGACCTTTACCAGCAACACTGAAGTGATGTGCACATTAATGCAACAACAATTACTGTATAATCTCACAATGCAATATACTGTATATTATTATAAAATTAGCCAGTCTGTGTGATGAATACTTTTACTTTAGGTACATATAGGTAAGTATATTTTCGATGCTAGTCCTTGTATATGTAACACTTTTATGTTTTTATGTTTTTTATTATGCTAAGGTACAGTGTAGTATTGCAACTTTTAGGTTAAAGACTCAATACTTCTTCCATCACTGATTAAAACAATTACATAATAAATACCCTCATTTTAACATCTATAAGAAAAATAAGCTAAAGAAACACTGATATATCAACAAATAAAACCAGTTGCACCTTAAATAAGTGTATGGCTCCTAAAAAAAGATTCTGCAAGCTTCAGAAATGCAGGGACTTTTAATATTTAATATTGTTGTACACTTAATATGTCCATTTTTTACCATTTTAGGATGTTCTTTTACTTATACTAGTTAATTCATTAAGCAAAACACTTTTAAAGTATTTTTTATTAATAGCATTAGCAGCAGCAGTAGCAGCAGAGTTCTCTGAAAACTGCTAAAAACATTATAAAGTCAATGGCTCATCCCATTCTCAGGACTTGAAAAGATAGATTTTGAGAATAGATCATTGGCAATAATCTTTCCAGGCACAATCATTCATACACAAAAGAGCAGCGAGGAAGGTATTGTGGAACATATAATGAGACATGCACAATTCACCAGCACCTGCTGTAGAATCCAAGTAATGGAGAGGGAACATGAAGCAAAAGCCAGTGAACCAGATAGCACATGAATAAAGCAGTAGGGAGATGGATGGAGCAGGGTCTCGAGTCCTCCCTCCCCTCTCATTTCCTTTGGAGCAGGTCGAGAGGCATCCTTGGCTTTAATCAGGCTCACCTAAGCATTCCTCAGCACTGCTGTGCCACGATGATGGATGGCCTGGAGAAATACCTGTAATGGCAAGCTCTGTGCTATGCTTTGTGTTTGGCAAAGCAGGTGCTCACTCTCAAAAAAAGTACGGTAGTGAACCAAGGAACCGGCACCAAGGCAACCGAGGCCTGTACTTTTAAAGTCTCTTCAACATTTCACCGTGTTAATTATTGCATTCCCCCACTGTGCTGTATTTATATCTGGGGGAGCTAATCAGCTTTAATGCTCCAACCTGGTGCCTTGAAGTACGGACACAGCTGAGAAGTGCAGGCGCTGAGGACATTTTTGACATTTTGTGTGATATAGCTCACAGTGCTGATGTGTGTGTCATTCCTTTTTGCCTCCGGACTGACATCATGTAGGGCTGATAGAAAGATGTCTTTTCACTCGGTCCTGGACGATACATTTTGTTCTTTGAGAAGAGCCAAAGGCACAGTTTAATCTATTCACACACTCTTTTTCATGCTGTTGCCTTCAAGGGCTGAGGCTATTGCTGCACACAGAGCAGCCCTTGTAATTGTAATAAATAATGTATGATTAATATGGCTGATTAAACAGTCTGGGAATCCTCTCCCTGTGGGCAACACTACTTCTAGCAGAATAACAAAGATTACCTTAGAGCTTTCCGCTCTTGTCACACCAGTGTCTGATAAGGAGTTAGACAGCTGCTCCAGATCAAAGAACACCTTTATGCAACATATCTTTGCAAGTTCAGTTTTAGTCGGTTTGAAAGTCTTCATAGTGTTACAAAGTGTGCAGGTTGGAAAAGTGAAAGTTTTCAAGTTAGCTGCGCTACGCTAAAATAAAAGTTATTAGTTCTGACTCCAAGAAACTACATCTACATAGGCTCCTAGTAATTTACAACCTCAATATGTTTTGAAAGAAATGTAATGTCACCTGAATTATGTATTATAAGCATAATGGATAAGCGTTGCCAACAAATATATACATCTCCAAAGCAATGCTGAGTGTATCAGTGAGATTGATAAACTAGTATTTAATTTGTTGTTTCTTGTGGCAACTTCAATGCAATGAGTGTTTTATGGTTATATTTTAGGATTCAATGCACAACACAAGATGCTCTGCTGAGGTGTGGATAGACTGGATTCATTTCTGTGAGGAACGAGGTAAAACATTTATTTCCTGTTGCTAATTGACCTACTTCTTCTGCTTTGTACCAAGTTCAATCGGGCTTACTTTAAAAATGATTTCTTCATTAATATCAAACTGCACAACAGAAAATGAGTTAATCTATGTTTATCTTTAGCAAATGAACAGACAGTGACCGAATTTAAAGCTGAGTTAGGCAGAAATCTGGCAAAACAAAAACAAAAACAACAACAAACAAAGGCAGAATTTAAAACGCAGCCCTCCTCCTGCAGCTCTTCCTTCTCCCTTCTCTGTCTTAAGCTCCTCCCACCAGACAAACATGGGCATATGCACGTGCTTCCACTGTGCAAAAAAAAATCCAAATTCCTGGTTTTACAGCACAGTCACTATTTTTAACTCAAGTGTATGGTGAGTTTTTCAGAAAACACCGTGGTGATAAAATGTATAATTCATAACTCATGCATTTAAGTGGGTTACAGCAGCAGTTTGGGATGGCTATGAGGCTGCTGGTTTCCATGTAGTTTCAATGGTCTGTGTTACATCCTTGTTCCATCAGAAACAAAAAAATATGTAAACAAGATTAGTTTTATGGGAAACTCAGCTGTATTAAATAATTATGTGAGCACAGGGAGCAGAAGAGAAGTAAACAGATGTACATGACTGCCATGGCAACATGAAAACAAAGTCATTGTTTATTAATTTCAAATTGATCTTAAAGTTTTAAGCATCTCTAAATGTCCCTCATGTTTACAATTTCCACAGACCTTTGACCTCTTGGGCTCAGGTGGCACTACTGCAAGTTTGGTGGTTCAATTTCCCGCATGCTAAAGTGTCCTTGGACAAGACACTGAGCCAAAAGTTGCTCCCGATGGCAGAGAAGCATCTTGCACGGCAGCTCTGTCGCCATTGTGAACATTGTAAAGTGCTTAGAGTACTACTAAGGTAGAAAAGTGCTATATAAGTGCAGACCATTTAGACCATTTACCTGTGGACATCAAAGCTAATGGCAACATCAGCAGCACAACACGCTAACACTAAGGATTTTCATATTGTTGTGATGACATTGCTTTCAAAAATAAAAGTAATCCACTGTGTTTTCAATTTCTCAGATTTTGGGAGTGCACGGATACTCTTGTGTTCACTCTTGCAGCCAACAGCAGAACATTTGATGTGCTTTGCTCATAGTTGAGACATTTTAGAGTTAGAGTTGAGTAAAAAAATCTGGCGGCTGTCTGGTTGTGCAGGGGCTTGGGGAATGGCAAAGTTAAATGTTTTTATATTCTAACAGCTTTCACTTTGCACCTCCCATTTCATAGCAACCGCAATAGAATGGATTTTTACAATATGTGAGAGTTAATACTTATATACAGCCTCACACAGGATTCAAATCCACTCTTATGAAAGTCCTCCATCTAACCCATCGCACCACCACATCCTACTCTCTGTGGGAACTTTGTTGCTTGTTATATTATCTCACCTGCTGTGGGTGAAAACACCTTGTAAGTGGCTATTGTCTCCAGTCACAGGCTACATTTTCTATAGCCTGAAAATGGAGAGGAGGTGCAGAAGTCTAGTTTCCTTTCAGAGCACTTGAATTACAATATGCTGAGAGGTTAGTGTGGGATTTTTTGCCCAATGATGGCAAAGAAATACAGCGCACACCTGCTTTAAGGACAGTAAAATGTTTGCTAAAACACTGTCCTTGTCTGGAACATTTTTACATGTGAACAAAAGGAGCTAGAATTCAACCACCAGTGATACAAATAATGGACAGTCTTGTCGTCCGTGAGCCACAATGACACTGTACAATGCTGTTGGTGTTGCAATACAACAATCACTACCTCCATTATTTAATTTGTCCAATGCATTTTATGATTTATAAAACTGGGATTGGATTTATTATGTCTTTTCTCTGTTTTGTTACAAAAAAGGCAGGGTGCTCAGTGTCTGACACCATTTTATCCACTCTACAAATACTCACTCCTATTTGTGCTTCCGTAACGGCACTAAAAAACCCTTTTATTCTCTCAATGTTAAAATCGCCTGTTGGAAAATTGCATTTAGCCACTGCATTCTATAGCCCCCTGCCTCCAATCTGCCCTTGAGTGTCACCTTCTCTTTTACCCTCTACTTCAGCCCTCTCCTGCAACCGGCAACACATCATCATTACTTGCCTTGATAGACAATTTTGGCCTCCATTTCTCATTTGAGATATTCTTTCTTCGTAGGAATGGTGAAGTGGCCGGCTCTAAAAGACCCTTCAGTATGAGGCACAAAGTATGAAGAATTACATTTCCTGCCCTGCTCCACCTGATGGAGACAACAGTAAAACTTTCTAGTTATAAATTCTCTTTAAATGACAAGTTTCCGTGGACTTGAGACAAGGTCAGAATCTTTGTCCACAATAGGCCCCTGATGTATGACGAGAAAATGCTATTACAGACTCAACTGCTTTTGAGGGACACGCTCTGTCCCTGTGCTTTGACTAATGTACCTGATGGGACCACTACCACAAGCAGTCAAGCGAGTGAAAGAATGGCGTATTTCTAATTTAACTGCCATTGTCTTTGACAGGCACTAACCTTTGGTAGACAGAGGTCCTTAAACACCATTACAGGGTTTGGGGGGGAAATAGAAGTTGTTTAGCCTAATGCCTGGCACAGGTACTCACAGAATCCAATAAAGCAGAAGGTTACCGGCTGTCCATTCAACTCTGCGATGGTGCACTCGAAGACCACTTGCTAAGTGCTGTGTGTTATCTGTGCAGGGACTCCGCAAACTCAAAGTGATCCGACAGCTCAAAATGTAGGAACAGCTGTTTGATTTATTGCAAGAGGATCTTGAAGACACAATAAACCGGGAAGAAAGCTCATTTGTTATACTTTAAAAATAGTGTCAAGTTGGTAGGCTAAGCTAAGCGCTAAGAAAATGCACTGAAGATTTACAGCAGAACCCTACCAAATCATACTATTATGTTAAATTTAAGTTTTTGAGAGGTTTGTAGTAACCAATAACGTAATACCATTTTGCCAATAATGTAATAAGTTATTACGTTAATAGCCTCGCATTAAAAAAAAACTCTGGAAATGTAATAACTTCAGCTGATAATGTAATAATACATCAATAGGACTACATTTCTTGGAAATGTTTGCTCATCAAAAATAAGTCCAGTGATTGGCATAGTCATCATATTTATTCACCAAGGATACGTCCCATGTAGCTCTCACTGTCTTTAATTATGGTTGTAAGAGCCAATTTGAGAATTATTTCTTGTACAAAATCTTTATTTACAATATTGTTTATTTGCTTAGATATGTAAATTCATATTTTCATGTCAGTATACAACATAGAACATGAGCACTCATTTGCAAATGTAAAAAAAACCCTGAAGATTATTATATACGTTATTGGCTCAAAAACTGTATTACATTATTGGCAAGTTATTATGTTATTGGATTTATTACATTTAAAAAGTCCAAAAATGACTGCGTTATTGGTTGCTACAAGGTTCTTCCCTACACCAACAGAAATTAGAGGGAAAATCTTCACCATGAATCTATTTTTGTATGTTGCATTTCCACATCGATATGTTGCATAGATATTTTTCAAATGTATGCCTCTGAGTCTGAATGTAAATGCTTCTTGAACTTCCTTACTAGAAAATAACATTAAATCTTTTTCTCATGCAATGTTTCCTGCAACCTCCCATATGAGTCCAGTCACCCTGGTATTACTTATGTACTGCTGAGATATTGTTCTATGTGCAGCAAATACAGACAGAGTGATGCAGCTGCTATTGTTTTACACAGACTACTTGACCAGCAGTATGCCGGTCTCGAAAACAAAACACACCGAAGAGAATTATGCGCACGCTGTCTACAAAACAGGGTGTAGGAGGCATTGTGGATTTATCAGAATTTGAAGACTGAGGGACTGTGTGAATAAATGCAGAAATCCATTTTGGCATTTCGTAACAATGCAAAATGACAAGTGAATCAGACAGTGAAAATGAGGAATGGCTGTGATGGTGTTTAGCTAACACCAGTGGCATGACTGTGGCAAACCTTTCCATACTGTAAATTATTCATTGTCTAGTTTGTTTGCAGGGGCTTGAAGTATATCCCAGCATGCATCGGGGAGGACTCCAGTTAATAACAGGACTGGCACGGATTGACACTCTCTCACTTATGGACAACATGATGCTTCCCGTGCAAATGGCCTGCATGTGTTTGGATGACATCCAACTGCCATCCACTCAAATGTGCTTAAAAAATATGAAAATGTGCTAACAACCATGTCACCATTCTCCATACCAAGCATCCGTAATTTATTTTAACAACAAATCCAAACAATATTACATAAAAAAAAAAATTAAAAAATGAAGGACAGCAGCAAGGTTAATGACATGGCTTGCTTTATGACTTTGGAGGATGATTACTTTTTGTGGTAATTTGCTGTTTATATGAATAGAAAAGCCTATAAATAGTGCCGCCTTGCAGAGTGACAATGTGATTATGGCTTTGGCAACTCAAGATAAGCAAATCGTGTTGCTGTAAGTAAAAGCTTTCCTGGGATTCACTTTCCTTGACCTAGAAAGTCCCGTCACTCCCACTCATCCACACACTCATTTTCCCCTCCAGATAGAAGTCTGTTACGCTCCAAGGCAGCAGGTACTGTACTGTCCACTTTTAACGACATGTAGCTACTTTTAGCCCTGCACAGCAACACTTTGGAGGTTAATAAATATCGAAAACACTGTGTTTTATTGAGATTACTGCAGGCTGCGTGTTTTTTTTAGGCTGAATTTATAAATGTCTGGCAGATAGTCTTTGCCAAGCAGCAATCTGGAGCAGATCTCTGATTGGGGGTTCTCTTGTGAGTGTCAGAGAGGATTAACAGTCTGATTTTTGATAGACAGATAGATAGTCCTTAAAGCAAAAAAACAGATAAGAGCTTGATATTGTTGTTTTTTGCAAAAAAAGATGATATCCATGCCAGCAGCATTGTTCTAGTTCACCAGTTTAGACCTATACATCAACAACTACTGTAGACGTTTTTTGGTTCTTTGTTCAGACATATAGTGCACTATATGTAGACGTTTTTTGGTTCTTTGTTCAGACATATAGTGCACTACATGTCTGAACAAAAAACAAAAAAACGTCTACAGTAGTAAGAAGACATGACAACGTTTTTGAGCCGGAGCCATCAACAACTACTGGTCAGACTGAGATTAAAGTTTTAAATCACAATGATGTCCCCCTGAGGAAGAACCCTTCAGACTTTTCCTGTAGTATGTATGTCTCAATAATAACTAATTTTAATTGATTGCCATGATATTTGGTACATGCATTAAGGCAGCCTTGCTACTTTTTTTCTGTAAAATTCCCATTGTAATGACACTATTTGAGTCCCTGTCTGCAAATATTCTATGAAAATAAGTTCCCCAATGATTATTTTCAGAAGACATCGTTACAGAATTTTTTATTTACCTCTGCTAGTGTAACTGTGATTGGTTTGTAGAAATACAAACAAGCCAGTGCTCTTTCCCTTACAGCAGAATGACAACGAGGTGTTGCCTTACTGTTCAATGCTGCAGAATAGTCTGGTAAGACTAATTTAGCACCAACAGCAAGTTAAAATCTTTAAATAACTAATGATGTTAATATTAACACACTTAACGAAAGCATGTGTAGTTTTCTTAAAGAAACATGCTAGCAGCTCTCATTTTACTTTAGATGTTACTTGACATTTTACTGCTTCAGATGGGCAGTAGACTGTATAGGCTGTGCCATATTGAATGGAGATGTATGTAATTATAACCTGCTCTCATTCCCAGGTATTGTAATTATACAGCCGCTAAGAAACTGTATGTTCTTTTCCAGTCTGCCATTTAACTTGTCAAACTTTAAGTTGTTATGTATGTGAGGTATGTTAGCGAAATTTCAGAGCAGCAATTTAAAAAGGCAGGTTCCCGTGAAGAAGATGATTGGCTTTTAGCGATTTATTTATGACAAGCTGCGGAGCCACAATAGCTTGATTCAACTCAATCAGCCTTATGTAATGCAGTCCACCGTGACACATGCGATGTCTCTTTATTTCATAACGGCAGTATATGCCGACCTCTAAAGTGAAAAAAGGCTGTGTGACTCAGAAAGAAATTCAGGTTCGACACGGTTATCTAACAAATAAGAGATAAATGTGCTGAATAAATTACACACCGAAGCTGCTATTTAGTGAGCGGTTGCATCAATGTGATGCTTCTCGGCGCAAGCACAGACGTCGACATTATTGATCATGTTTCCTAATTGTAGATAGTGGTTCTCATTTTGGGGTTTGCCCATTATCTGCTTCTGCTTGGCCTGTGCGGGGTTGCAGGGGCAGCGGACTCTATCTGAGCTCGATGTTGGACTGACAACACAAAGAATTACATGTAAGAGGCTGACCATGGCTTTACAATCAATTCTGCACCTTTGGCGAGAAACGCATTAAAAATCTTCTCACAGTAGAATTCACTCAGCAAAAGTGGACACTAATGAGCTGAACGGCAACTTTATCTTCTTTGTGCATGAAAGCAGTTATGTTTTCTGTCCATTATACTGCCATTTTTACAAAAACATTTACACACGTCACATTTAGAACTCTATGCATTACATTTATCTACATATTTTGCATCTCCTGTACACCAATCAGGCACAACATGACCACCTGCCTAATATTATGACCACCTGCCTAATATTGTGTTGGTCCCCCTTATGTGGTCAAAAATGCTCTGAACCATTGGGCATGGACAGGAGGACCTCTCAGGGTGTCCTATGGGGTCTGGCACCAGCAGTTGGCAGTGGATCCTTTGGGTATTCTGGCTTGTGCAGTGGGGTCTCTGTCAATAGAACTTGTTCCACTGCATCCTGTTGATGCTTGATCAGAATGGGGTCTAGGAACTTTGGAGGTCAAATCAACATCTTGGGCGGTTGTCATGTTCCTCAAGATGTTCCTGATTGTTTGATTTTGGGGTCCATTTTCCTGCGACGGTAGGCCAGTGACATTTGGGATTTCCATTTGCATGAGGGAGTGTGCTTGTTCTGGGACAATGTTTATTTGGGTGTTATTTGGGTGCTAACACACAGTATTAACAGACGCCTCTAGAAACCAGTAGAATTCATCCACCACTACCTGCAAAGCATCATCCACTATTCATAGCAGGAGCAGGCGTGCCGCTGTAACAGCCCAGGAACTCTCCTAATGGCTTCAGGCTAATCATTCAGAACATGAACTTCC
>OMNN01008773.1:4601-52396 GCA_900302755.1 Chromis chromis
CTCCCCCCCGCTCTTCCTTCCTCTCAACCCCCTTTGCCAGTAGCCCCTGCAAATCTCCGGAGGCAGGCAGTGCCAAACGTTCCAGCTGTTTAAACAGGTCAGTGGTTGGTGGCCGGTGCCAGCAGGGGTAGCTTTGCCATTGTGGTGCCCTACATCACTGGTCTGTGCTCACCCACCTCACCCTCCTCCTGAATCCGCTGTCCCCCAAGGGAGGGCCCAAACTGTACTGATGCTCAGCTGAAAGATTCTGGATTTACATGCATTTTTTTTTTGTCTCTTTCTGTATTGTTGCAATGCCGAAAAGAGGATTTCCAAAGATCAGAGCTGTGTCTCAATGGCATGAAATACACTAATTTAAGTCGGCAGTGAAAACCACTGAGTGTGCGAAATGTTAGGACAGCCTGCTCTTTCCATGAACTAGAATGATCCAGGTGAAAGCTTTATTGATTTCACCTTTTAAATCCACTACAGCCATTCAGGGGGGATGTGCTATACATAGATGAAGGGAAGGAGCGGGAGATATTTATGCAAGCCTGTGGAAAACTGAAACATGCAAAAAATAGAGAGCAACTCATTACTAGAGAAACATTTCTGATATTGTTTTTTTTGTAAAGCCACATTGTTAGTCTTCCAAGACATGCAGTTAGAACAGTACAAGACTGGGGCATTTCTGCACCCTGCAATTCCACTTTCTGTTCCATTTAGCTCGAGATGTTAAAAAAAAAAAAAAGCTTTAAGACTATGGGCAAAATCTTCCTGCACTCCTCAACTGAACATTTCTTTCTCAAAAATGTCCCAGTGAGGTCGTGATAATCTGACACAGCATTTTATGCAGGTTTTTTCTTTAAATTTAGCGATAAAAAGGCAATTCTTTGATAGCTCTAGGGGACTTACAGACTTAATATCAGACGCTTAAATATGAAATGATTGTCTCACCCCATTAAGGTCAAAGTAAAGGTCGTGTTTTATGTTTGGATTGGAGAATTATATTACACAGAGTTGGAAAAAAAGAGCAGAAGAGGTGATGTCCTTTATACATATGCACTAAACAGCTCTGATCATGTGAACATAATTGGAGTTGAGTGTTGAGTCAGTTTGATCACAGCAGTAGTGAGCAGACTGCAGGTCCGCTGTGGAAATGTAATGCAGGTGGACGGTTGATAAGGCAGAACCCTTAAATATATTTAACATCAGTCCATTGAGATGCACATTGGTACAGTCTCCTCATTGTAAGATCTGACACTCTCGGGAGCTCCAATTGACTTTTTTAACGCCAAAACAAAGCATTGCATTGAAGCAGATTTGTAAAAACAGAGGAAATAAAGCTACGTAATTACTTGAATACACACAAACCTATACATATCTGGGGTATTCTATATAAAGAGATATTGTTTCTGCATTTCCCTGCACACTGGATGGCCTCCAAGGGAAATGCAGACAAGGACTGTGCAGGAAAAATGTTGTCCAGTAGAATTATGCCAGCAACCCCTGCAGGCCAATTAGTGCAGAGCAGAAATGCATTCATGTTATGGGGACGAAAGAAAATCCACTCTAATCCACTATAATAATAACAACATCTTTCCTTCTTATTATGACATTGCTTTCCTATCATTAAAAGGAGAACATCAAATCTTTTCTGTCAATATCAAGATTTCAAATATCTCAAGAGATCTTCTCACATTCTTCTTGTGTTATTTAAAATTAATTTTCTTCTTATTACTGGGAGATTGTGTTGAATTAAATTAAGTGAACTGTTTCTGACTGTTTTGATGAAAACTGACAATCAAAATACATCCAATAATCCAATTCTTGAGCTACATCAGGCGAGAGCCACAGAAGCACCTCTGATTGGCAGGTCAAATTCATTGTTGGTTGTATTCACTTTGGAAGAATATTTAAAACTTAATAAATATAATACTAACATCTTTATCATTTAACAAACAAGATATCAAAGTAATAACTGTTATAATAGAACAAGCTAAAAACACAACTTGCATACAGTATTATTACCTTGTGAAGTAAATATGTTGCCAAACTGCTGCTTATTTGCACATTCAGTAGACAGGGAGCATCTTTAGCAATCATTTGGGACATGATTTGTGCTCACTTGATGCATGTCATTGCAATGGTTGCTCTTCTTCTAGCTTTGGTTTTGTGTCAACTTTCTGCACTGGCTAGTGGCTAACTGGTGCTGGGCAGCTAATGTTGCAGCGGGGTTATTTTAGGTTATTAGAGGAAGTTCTGTTCAGAGTTTGGGATCTAAATCAGCTGTAAGAAGCACTAACCTATCACCTGTCCTTTTCCTCACCATATTGTAATAGAATCTGTATGAGTGACGCAGATTCTCAGCTGAGGGAATATATTATATCTGCAAACCCGTTGAGCTGTACAGTAAATGCCATTGAGCGGAGCTGTGCAGTTACAGTATATGTAGTTCGTTGCCATGGGAACCTACATGCATTTAATTGTTAATGCATAAAAGCATTAAATGTGGTATTTAGTTTGGTCCTGCCATTTTACACTGCTGGTACTGCAGCTAATCGAGCACAGATTAGCAAATTGATTAGTCTATTGGTATTTATTACAGAGCATATTCAATCATTAACATTAACTTCACTTTGATTTGGCCAAAAGCCAAAGTTATATCCTTCATTATGGGACAGTGACAGACCTAAATACATGTCTTGAGTATTATGTTTAAATATAAAAAGTTGAAAGTTTAAGAGCTGTCACGTTAGAAATAAGTGGCTGCATTAAGAGTACACGATTAACAATTTTCTAACAGCATTCCTCTCTGGCATCATTTGCAGTAACAGCGCTTTTCACCATAATAAAGTTTTATAATCCTCATATTTCTCTGTTATAACAACCTGTTCCTCTGGATTTAAGTAGGTAGCACGTGATTGGTCCATTTCGGGCAGGAGAAGAGTCACATGACGCATCAAACACCCCATTTTTACGGGAGTCTGAAGAAGAACGTCTGAGTTAACAAAAAAAGCTGAAAACTACAATTATCTCTAATTGGGGTTTTAGGTTTTGTTGAGCCGGCTAACTCAAAAAAAGCCTGGATATGTTGAACTTTGTACTATAACTCACAGCTCCATAAAGCTAAGAAGAACTTGATTATTAGGTGATAATTCTACCTCTGAATAAACTTTGTCATGTTAGGGATAGTCATTAGAGCCACTGGTGATGCACAAAATAAATTTCAACTTGCAAGACAGGTCATAAATATAACCGTACTGTCATTTATGTGAGATCTTGTTGACATGATGGTTGCCTGATATGAGGAAAGGTTTGTCAGTTACCATCATGTCCACTGTGGGTCACTGTAATTGTGCAAATGCAGGTGCATCATTCATCGACAGCACAGATGCACAAACACAATAAGGTATGCAAATCGCAGCACTTTCTAATGCCACACAGGGGGGCACTTAGTGCTAATGATAGGTCTGCCCATGTATATATAGGAAGAGATAGTTCACTAAAATTACAATCTAATTTAGACATCCTCCAGATCTGTCACAGAGAGCGCAGAGATGTATTAAATCTACTTCTATAAGCCCACAACTCCATGTGAGCTGAATATGAATTAGGCGTATTTGAAGTATACGAGTGAGTTGAGTATATGGGGGTGGTTTCTTGCTCTCTCTCTCGCTCACACTCCTCCTCTTTCATGCTTCTCTTTCATATCTCTGCATGTGGCAAACACATTTCGCCCACAGATGCAGCTGACCAGCCACCTCTTTTCCCCCTGGTGGACCTGAGCCGCTCGCCCACAGACCTTCCACATCAAAGTTAATTTCCGGACTTGTTCAGATGATCAAGCAGTATGTGAGTGAGGTCTTGGCTCTGCTGACCCGTGTGATGAGGCTTACTGCTGTGCACAGTGGACAGTGACACCGGCATGGGCAATCAGCACAGCGGGGATGGTGGTGGTGGTGGGGGGTGGTATATATAAAGTGTGTGTTTGCAACTTTACCCCCAAAAAATCTGACTTGACACCTTCATCACTGTTAAGCATGACGGCTTCGCTCACTTTCACCAAAGATCAGTTTTCGCGATCAATACGCCGCCTGTGGATCCCGTCCAACCCACATATGTGTTAATGATCACTCGAGGTGGGCGGTGACGGCAGTTTCAGCCCTGACGCAGGATTTTAATTGGCTGCTTTAGCTGTCAAGGAGTGCAGGGACCTTTTGATTTGGCCAGACTGTCACACAGTGAGCCTTAATTGGCCTGCGGACAAAACATGAGGGAAAGACATTACTTGAAGTGCTCATGCATGAGCCATCATAATTTATTATAGAGACATTGCAATCTGAAATGCCATTAAACTCACAATGCCATTAAACTTTAAAATAAATTAGGAACTGATTGAGGCTCTTAAGTACTCCTGCATGTCTTGTGCTTATAGTATGAATCATTTTGTTGAGCATATAGCGAGGTATAGTGGGGAGACGAGAAAAAATAGTGAAAAAAAAAAAAAAAGATGGCAGATATAAGCAGCTTCTGCAGATGTTTGCAGCTGGCAAATAAGTTTCTTCTAATAATACAAATGCACATATCAGCAAGCCACAGATGACCTCTGATAGGAGATTGCAACTTGTTGACAAGAAATGACCTCACACCACTTACTGGGCAGCAGACTAAAGCTTCTTCCTTTATTATTGGTATTATTCTCCAAGGCTATATGCGGAAGGAAACAAACACTGGAGGCACAAAGAGAAGCTTCTGTCGCAGCTCTTATGTTGCAGCCATTACCTGTGTGAAGCCAATAAACAACAGATTTCATCTTGGCTGAAAATTTCCTCCCTCTTCTGTTGACAGGTTACCAAAGGGATAAATGGGCATATATAGTATATGGCTTGTATGTACTATACTGTACTGTCACACAACTGACACCTAAATACACACTGAAAAGCACAAATCATCCTTTAATTATAACTTTTGTGCCTGGCTTCAATCATCGCAGCCACTTCCGAGGTGGTAACTCTCGAGCGGGCAGAAAATGGCTCGAAACTGTCACTTCCATCACCCATCCGAACCCCATCATTTTCTTCTCAATCTTTCATTGTAAACTTGCCATCTCTGGTTCATTTTTTCTTTTTTTTTTCTCGAGAAACATTGTGCTTTCTCATAAATAAATAAATAAAAAAGCCTCGCAATGCTGCAAATATGCCCCGAGTCACTGTTCTGCTCCGCCCCCCTCCTTTTAAACTTCAACATAAGCCTGCTTTAGTGCCATTAAAATAACTTGTCATGACAGTGTAGCCTGGGAGCAGTGCAATCAATTTCCATTACATCAAGGCCCAACTGGGCATCGCCACTGAACTAAGCGCTGGTAAGCAATCTCCCTGACCGAGGGTGGTTCGTGTGCTGGTATGTCTATATGTGTGCAGCATTAAGGGTTCGTGTCGGCGTGTGAAAAAGATGGAGGGAGTAAGGAGCAAGAGGATTTACTTGACTTCACTAACACAAGCGTTTTCCTGCACAAGTTCCCGATTTTACCAGCAGAGGGTCTGAAAAAAAATCTATTCACAGGGAATACTTGACTCAAACTATTTGGTTGTGTTCCAAATAAAGAAACAAACCTAATTTTCCATCATAACATCATGTGAAATTATCACCAGCTGAACAATTCTGTCTCGCCTTGGTGCAGCGACTGTCTCCCCGAAGTGATTTAGAATGCACCTTTTGTAAAAGACCAATCTGCAACTAATTAACATCAGAGTAATTTATGCCACAAAATTGATTTTTGCTCACTATAAATTATGCAAGAGTCCCATCCGCCGTCCCTTCCCACCTTCTTATCTCTCTGGCGGAATCAGTGGATTGACACGTGGCTGAAGTGTCCTTGATGGGGCATTTCTACAAACTGTCAGAGATAGGAGAGGCAGGGAAGGAGGGGGGAAAATATCTTCTAGGCTGCAGACGTATGTACTCGTGGCCTTGAAAAGAGCTATAAATTTAAAGTCACTCAAAATCAACCCAACAGTACAGACCTGTGGACTCACATACACACAAAACGGAGAGCAAACACAACCCTGGACTTCCAGGCAAGTCTGTACACAGTGATCTTTATGTTCCAGTAAATCCTAAAGTAATATGGAATACTGATCTCTTCCTCCATATCACCGTGCTGTGGAATTACATTAACACTAGTGTAGCACGGATTTTCACATCTCAAAAGCTAAGGCACTAAGTGAGCGCTAATTAGTAGAGTGAAGGCATTAATTATGTAACACGTCATCTTAATTAGCAATCCCAGATGTATGGGGTGTCAGAGGAGCATTTGTAAGCACAGTTAGCTAATTGATAGATATTTCACAAGATGTATGACAGAAACCTGCTGCAAAGGTGACGGTGGCTTTTGGGATCCTAAATCAGCTGAAATAGAATTAAGGTTCATCATTTTCATGTGTTTATTTGCATGTAAATTGTGGCTTAGATGTAAAGAAAGAGTGCAGTAGAGATTGGGCATGGAGCTGAATTGGAAGGCATTTATTTTAATTTAAAACTTATCTTTCCTGCAGTTCAGTTTCCGCTGTCAGAGAAAGCAATATTCCTCAAAAGCATCATTATACCTGTCAAATCATGAGGAATACGTCAAATAGCTTCCCACTGTTAGTAATTAGAGCCTATAAGCTCTTGATCCCACTTTCGTGCAGGGGGGTATTATTGCCAGGGCTTCTGTCTTCCTTAAAAAGAACCCAATCAATGTGCGGGAATAGCGGCGCCGACACAGATCACCTGATTTTTTGCACCATCTGTTCAAACCAGCATTGCATCTGTTGCGCGATTTCACCTGCTCCGTGTAGGCCTCGTCTCTCGGGCAGCAAAGTTTTTGGTGGATATTACTTCAATATATGGGGTTCAGGTTTCTATATAGAGGCTGATTTAATCATGCTTTCACAAAGACCAGTGTAAGCCGTGCGCCACGAGCACCCAAACAATAAGCACTAAGTCACCCGCTGTTTTTGTTGCCATTTTAAGTGCCCTCGAGCACCGTGTGGAAAAGAGTCGGTGGAATGTGGAATATAAACAGGCAAGAGTGGCGATGAATCATCTTCTCCAAAACCTTTACAGTGTCCGCACTAATGGAGTTTGCTAGCTCACCAGCCAACTGCTGTAGGGGCTAAAATAACAAAGGCAACACTAGAAATAATTCCTTTCAAGGACCAACCACTAATCAGACGACCCAATTATTGGTTCCAATATACTGCATTTTTATAATTATCAATTGTAACTGATTCCCAATAAAAAAAATTAAGTTAATGCACTGGTTATTAGTCTCTGCAAAAACACCGGCCGAACTCTAGTTCCTTATTTCACCAACGTGTTTCACCTCAGGACCTTCATCGCTAATTTAAGACATGTCACAGATCACATAGGATAAAAATGTTTCAAAAAAGGCAGTGAAGTAACCAACCAGACAAGACCAAGTAATACTATAGTTGTGCAAGAGGTTTGGTTGGTGCCTCAGTTAACATTTTTCCACCATGCACCGCTATCAACAAAAAAATTGATGCCAGTGTTTTATTTTATGTCATGACAACTGTAATATGGTTAACTTTCTAAAATAGTTTGCAGTACAACCAATATCAATTGCTGCTATGTGGCACTTTCAGCCATGAAAGCCAGACTCGCCCGTCCACCACCCCAACCTCCACATGTGCAAAGACCTGCCACAGAATACACAATATGCAAAAACAGCACAACACAAACATGATTCAATGTGCATGCCAACAGCAGATAAACACCAACATATGCAGCATGTGACAATCCAGCTATGAAAATGTCAATGTCTGATAATGATATGTACTGTACTGTATGTCAATGAGAAATTTAGCCCAGAAATGCATTAAAACCTCCAGTCCACCCTTGCTATCCCTCTGTCCTGAGTCTTTGTGATAAAATGTCAAGAGAGATAGTCCTTTGTTTGCTTAAAACAGCATTTGTGCCCAGAAAGTGCCACCTCATCAAACAAGGGGACACTGATCAAAGTCATCTCACCTTGTGGAAACCTGGCCAAGTCAAACTAATTCCTGGAGCTCTTTCTCGGCAGTTTGTTCATGGGGCCCAGATCTGCCAGGACGAGGCAAAAGAAAAAAAAAAACAAGCAGGCATCTACACACACGTTGCCAATTCCCTGTCACCGTTTCATAGAAGCAAACAATACAAACAGAGCAGAAGACCTCAGGAGACGGAGGAATACAAATGCAGAGAGACAGATTTCCCCAAGCTCTGTATCTATGAATGTTTTCTCTTTGGGATTCACAGTCGAATCATTATGTTGAAACCACCTTTTTCCTGCAAATCAAAAACACACATTTGACAGCTATACGCATATTTCAGTAAAATTACAGCCTGTGCTGATCTACAGTAACCAAGTAACCACTCCAGTCTGAGAACACCCTGCTCTGCACATGCTTCATGCTCAGATATTTTCTCTCCTGTTTCGCCCACTTCCTCCCCTGCTGTAAGCTCTGCAATCACATCTCCTGTGTGCTGCTCCTTTGATGGCACCAGCAGGTGGAAACCCACCGAGATGCTGAGTGTGCACTACAGTATACACACAGTGCTGCCGGATTGATCAGAGCACAAGGGTGAGTTAACTCGCTGGGTTGGGTGGTGATGGCAAGGGAACGCATAACAAACTGGCTGCCAAAACCACAGGGGGATGGGGGGGCACTGCTGAAAAACAAGGCAGTTATGGCAAACAGCTGGACACAATGCAAAGTCACAGCACTGACTAGGGAGGGGGATGTTGCATGATGAAAATCTACCGGGGAGCAGGAGCACAAAGTGAAGTCATTCCTGTTCAAATCCACC
The DNA here is from genome assembly GCA_900302755.1 of Chromis chromis. Lineage (NCBI taxonomy): Eukaryota > Metazoa > Chordata > Actinopteri > Pomacentridae > Chromis > Chromis chromis. The sequence continues at coordinate 13,437 of OMNN01008773.1, forward strand.
TGATTTAATCGTTATATGGTGAGAGGCAAAGAGTTTTTTTTACCTTGTTACCATGTCCACAATGTGCTTTTTTAGATTAGAGGACATATTTGAAGTGAAATAATGCCGTGGCTGAGCATTTCCACCTTAAAACTGCAGCATACAAATGACAACCTCAAAAACATGGATTCAGACATCTGGGGTTTCATAGGTAACAAACCAAAGGAGCCAAATCTGTCAACTTGCAGGGTTGTGCTTTCCGCAACATTCTTCTTCTTCAGAATCCGTTTCAAACATGTATGGCCCAATTACTGAAATATTACAACTTGCCATTCTGTGCAGCATAGCAGTGTTTGAGCAGAGTTGTGGGTGAGCTGGTGTGCTCTAGTGGTAGGACACTCTAGAGCAGGGATGAGCAACTCCGGTCCTCGAGGGCCCCTATCGTGCATGTTTTAGATCAGGGGTGTCAAACTGCGGTCCTCAAGGGCCACTATCCTGCATGTTTTAGATGTTTCCCTCTTCCAACACACCTGATTCAAATGATCAGCTCATCATCAAGCTCTGCAGAAGCCTGATAACGATCCTGATCATGTGAATCAGGTGTGTTGGAAGAGGGAAACATCTAAAACATGATGGATTATGGCCCTCGAGGACCGGAGTTTGACACCCCTGTTTTAGATGCTTCCCTCTTCCAACACACCTGATTCAAAAGATCAGCTCATCATCAAGCTCTGCAGAAGCCTGATAACGATCCTGATCATTTGCTCTAGAGGAAACAACGGTGGAGAATTACATCAAAGAAAATTATTATTTTACCAAAACATTCAAAATATGTAACTTTGATACACAGAAATTAGTTTTTAGGGATTAAATCAATGACAGGAGGGGAACTTTACAGCATCATACCGAAAAGTGCAAAACAACAAGCAGTCCATCAATTGCCAGAACAATAAAAGACCAAAATTAATTCAGAAACCATTTGTCATTTATTTAATTTCAGCAAAAATATTGTCATCTCATTCCAGCTTTTCAGATATGCAGATTTTCTGCTCTCTACTGTGTCCCTGGTAGTTTAAATAGACAAAACACAAGCAAACTAAAAAAAACATCCTCACCAAAGCGAGAAAACACGACCAGATGCTGAACTATAGTGCAAACAAAGACACAATACATATAGTGTATTACACATGCGAGACAATGGATTTGGCTCTCCTTTTATTTGCGCTACTGCTGCTTAATACTGATCAGTATCACAGCACATTGTGTTTTTTGACACATTTTCTTCCGTCTACTTCAGCTAATTAAGCTCCACCTTCCACTATTATCTGCTGCTGCTACTGTTGGTCAGACAAAACAAGCAAACTCCTCGGGCTCTGGTAATTTATTATGGGCATTTAGATTATGTGATTAATAACAAAAAAGACTGATATAGATTTATCCAGAATGAAAATAAGCAGCTATCTGACATTGTTATAATGCTATGTTGCATGTGAATTAGTAGAAAGGCACCAGTTATGATCCTCCATGAGAAAGACTGATTATTCTCTAATCAATTTTTGTACAATATTTCTCCAGTTGATGTGCAAATTAAAGCTGCTTATGAAAATAAATCTAAAATTACAGCCACCTCACTAACCTAAAATCAGAAAGAAGAACTGCAAGAGTGCTCATTCTCCACCATAAATGAGGCTAAACTATGTCATAAACCCAATTAAATTTGCTATGGTATGGTCAGTGGAGGAGATATTGGTGAGCCATGCTTGTGTGAAAACAATTTGTTCCTCACCTGCAGCAATTCCAGGAAATAAAAGGCCGGCCACATGACTTCTAGGTAATGAATTTGAACATTTTCAAAGATAAAGCTTGCTGCCATTCAGGTTGGCTAAATTACTGGTCTCATGAAAGCACGTGACAAGGCTTCCACTGTTTCTTTATGCTATTGCCAGTTGTTCAAAACATCATTCTTACAAGAAAGGAGCTCTCTGCTGAAATTCTTTCAGGTTTTTTTCCATTATTTTTTTCAGTTTTTTACCTGGCCTCTTTCTCTTTGTCTGATTGGAGGTCAAGAACAGTTTATTAATAGGAAAAAGCCTGAAGACGAGACTACTTGGAAAAAAACCCATCCCCTTGCAAGTGGACATTTTTTTCAAACAATCTTAGTTTCAATGCCAAAACTGATGAATTTCAGCATGTTCCAGCCTCCTCCTGCATCATGTGTGTTATTTTACCCTTATTCCACATTGATGCAATCATACAACCTATATTTACACATAAATTGTTGAATTTAGAACTGGAAGAGAGACCTCAGATGGCAAAATACCACATTGATTCCAGATTGGTTTTATCATAGCCATGTCTTTTTGCAACTAGACCCTCAATGTGGTGCCACAGTTGAGTCTACAATGTAGTGGGTGTCTGATGAGGAAGAAGAAGAAGAAGAAGAGGAGGAGAAAAAGCCACTGTCAAAGTCTGAGACTTCCCATTATTGGCTGTAAAGGAATGCCTCAGGTTGTGCCTTTCACTTCTGATTGATATTTGGTCTTGACTGGGTACGAGGGTATGGCAGCGGTGGGACGTGACAAATGGCTGAGGCAGAAAATGAAGGTGATAAAAAGAATATGGTATCATAAATCTTATCATACTAAAACTATAATAACAAAAAAATAAGCTGCCATCTCAAATTTTGTATTTTGTTTTGAATAATCCTGCTGTTTACTTTGGTTATTTTCTACATGGATCTAAGAAAGACAAGCCTAATACTGTATTGTATTATTATAAATGTGTACGGGATGTCCTCCTCATATTCTCCAGAGATCCCCTTTCAGTAATTCATTTAGGAGCATAAGCAGCAGGGCACATGAAAAAATCATTCCAATTGATCAAAATGCCATCCATCATGTTTTAAGAGCTCTTCACAAATGCATTTCATAACCGTGTACGGCTGGCTTCCTCCTCGCAGGGAATCTGCATGGTGACTGTATAAACGGCATCATACTGGGGAACATTTTGCCTCATATCTATCCTCACTATCCACATACAATCTTCTCTTGTACTGTTTTGCTGAAATACACATGTATTTTTAAAGGTCAATTAGCAGCTTTGCGTTTGCAGAAAAATCTGATTGTATATACCAAATCATGTATGAAATCATGTGTGATGCTTTAGTTTTTAGACAGCTTTAAAATGCATCTTACAGTCCTAATCCATGAATGGAGATTGGGCAGCTGTCATCACATGACCAAGTGTAGAACTTATTATTGTGTAATTACTTGCAATTATGTATGGTGCTAAACTGTCTAGATGTAGCCTTGATGTCAGAATGTCCATGAAAGCCAGTCGATCAGGATCACCAATGAAATAAAAAGATAAAAAAGAACAAACCAAATTGCGCTCACACACAAAAATCTGGAAATGGAAACAAAATATTTTAAATATAAGGTTTTCATGTGTTGCACTGTTTACTATAAACTGTTATAGACAGTGTACTGTTATCTATACCAGCTCTCCAAGTTTGGGTATTGAATCGAGTCATGAGTGAGACTCAAGTTACTAAAAAATGCTGCAAATAACAGATTGGTCAGATAGCTGTTCAGATTTAATAAGATCTTGATTTTGGCATTTTTATTGGATAATAATGACAAACAAATGTGTATTTTTTTCTAGCCTCAGTGAAATGAGGAGGAAGGAACCAGATGGTATACCGAGGACTTACAATTGCCTTGAGGTGAATTTAATTTTTAAGTAAAATAATTACATGTTGCTCAAAAATGTCAATCTTAAAGTTGCTGTAATCAGCATGTTCATAATAATAATGAATTAAGCACATGCATGCTAAAACGTTTATCTTAAAAAAGGTAATTTTATGTCAGTACAGGATGTTTCCACTGCTCTCAAATTGGCACAATTAAGTTACTGTCATTATTTAAAAGGTAAAGTAATTACTTTTTTACAAGTGATTAAGTGATTAATAAACATTTCGTTTTAGCTAATTAGCAAATTCAATTCCATTCAAACTGGTATGCGTGATTGAAGGGCATGTCACATAGTAAGGTCAAGACCTTACAATATTATATATTGAAGAGAAACCCAATAAATCAACAATTCCCTCTGACTAAGCACTTGGCAACAATGGAAAGAAGAATTGGATTTTACAAACCTCTGGCAGAACCAGGTTTAGGGAGGGTGGGCATCTGCCTCGGGGTGAGAGTAAAGACCAAATAAACACTGCAAAAACTTCCTGGTTTACTTCAAACACAGCTGGGTAACCTAGCGTCAGCTCGCAAATACTGTAATTATTCATGAGAGTGAGTTATTTTTGTGCAAATTACTCTGCAAAACTGAAGAACAGAAATACTACCAAGAAAATCAAGGCATTTTAACAGCTCCACAATGTTAATATAGGCCTTCCTTATTCAATATGCTATAAGAACTGCAGTGTGGCAGCCTGGCATGCATGCACTCCTACATACAGACAAATTGTGTCATTACATGCTTCCTTCTTCTTCATTTTTCCATCATGCTATTGTAGAGTGTATCATAATGACGGATAAAACCAAGCCGGATCCAAGCGCCCAAGGAAAAGCCACAAGGTTCAAGAAATACTCTGTAGTCCATTTCCACAGCAACCAGATGTTTGAGTGACAATCTTAATTAATCCACTGAATTCCCACTGCGACGTGATGTGGGGTGAGAACAGCACACATAAGGACCTGTGCCACTGCTTTAGAGCATTATGAGGGTGTGAAGATCATAATGGCATTCCAAGGGCATGGCATGAAAGCGGTCAAAAAATGAAAATGAAGCAAGCACTGAGAAGTATCTGCCTGTATTTCTTACTGGTCACTTCTGCAAATTTAGATCTAAGCACAAAATAAGACAATATAAGTTAACATAATGCAATGCTATAATAAATACCTCAATTTTAAAGACTTAAAGGGTCTATATGCCCCATCGACCACAGTAGGAGACAATGAATTCAAATCACAGCCGACTTACAAGATAATGACAGGCTTCATTTTTATTCATAAGTATGTTCTCTAATAAAATGACAAAATACGAAAGGTAATGATATAAAAAAGATGCAACAATTAATAAACCTCATCGGGCACCTGCTGATTACACGGTGCCTAATTCACAAGAAGAAAAGGATTACATTCCGAATCCACTCAGTGCATCGACTTCTCTTTTCCACCGGCACCTTGGCCAGATTAATTATCTTCCATCAATTAAAGGACAAATTATATTCCAACCTCCTTCATATGCTAATGAGTCAACTCAGGGATGGGAGAGGAAATTGGTAATGGCCACCAAATGGTGCTGGCAGGGGATATACTTTGTGGAATAGAGGCGTAAGAGAAGCAGAAGTGTCATATCGAGCCCAAGAGGTAAACAGTTTATTAGGATTAACAAGGGGCCCTGTTAACATTTTACTGTTCACAAAATGAGCTCATACTGTAAACATCTGAATACTGAACGGATTATTTGAAGTTACTTAAACTCTATTGCTGCCACGAGCTATTTATGTTCCTCGCACCGCCACCAAAACGAATGCCACATTTTTTTTTACTCAGCAAAACTAAAGTCATTTGGCTGCTCCGGGAGAACAATAGACTAGACTGAAGTATAAAAAAATCAATATGTTTCAGCTGTAGCATTCATCATGGTGGCAGGTTTGCATATTTTATGGATAATGACATCAAAGATGTGCCAGGCCAGGGTGCAAAAAAACAAAACAATGATTCCAATATTGAAAAGAAAACAAACAAAAGTTTCCCCTAAAGCGTCTGATGTCCCTATTGAAGGCTGTTAGAAAAGCTGGTTGTGCTGCTTAATGATGACTTTGCTGTCTCAGCACTAGTGTATTTTGATCATTTCACTTTGGTAGCCGAGGCATCACCGCCGTGCTGTATAGACTAATTTACACAATATAATAGCATGGTAGAATAGAAAGTAGCATTAGAAGAGACCAAGGGCCAAGACTTTTGCTAAAGAATGCTGCTGGCCTGTTACCAAAGAACCTTTTCCCTTCAGATAACTGTTAATTAAATCTAATATCTTAACAAACAAAAACATTATTGCCACTTGGACAGTTCTTCCAGATTTAACCCTGGTATCTGAGCTTAATATTGATATAGTGATGCATGATTAGGACGTATTCTAATTATCTTGATCATCACCACATTGTAATTGGATTTCAAGTTGGGGAAACAATATGGGACACTCTTGAAGGACCACTACAATGTGCAAGACGAGAGTTGTGCATGGCGGAGATAGCAAAAGGCATATATACAGATGGGTGAAAACTTAAAGAAAAACCCTTGATCCCTACAGTGAGGGGGTCTAGTGGCTTGTTACACTGTGGGGGCATTTCACTGACATGGTTGGGGTTCACACGTACCCTTTAGAAGGAAGAGTCACTTAAAATCTCATCCTGACTGGAGTTTTCTCTTCCAGGATGGTAATGCCTCCATGCACCTTACTAAGATGCTTTATACTGGGTTTTCATTTAGTATATCCCCCATCTGTGTGTTACTGTGTCACTCATCTTGCTGTTTTTCATTGTAAAACTATATACACTGGCAGTGGAGAAGCTTGCAAGAGCTAGTGGTAGCTTGACAACAACGTCACAATCATGTGACCTTAGTTTGCAATGTCCGAGTGATACCTAATGACTCCTTCAAAGTGATGAAGACCCACGAACTCTGCTTATTTTAGCATAGCACAACTTTTGCTGGGCAGTTTTAGATAACAGTGAGAGATGGCGCTAGGTGACCTTTAATGTGTTTGGGGAAATTTTGTCCTAAAAATGAGGCCACAAACAAACTGCATTCACACCTGGCTGAGACGTTATCTGGATGCAAGTCAGACCAGCACCAGATGCTGACTGAAGGATCTAATTACATTCCAATTGAAATAGGTTCTCAGACCAATGAACTCTGGCATTTTTGTGCATTTTTTCTTATCCAGGTAGGAACATACATTCGCAGAGTGCATGTTAATACAAGGCATACATTACGAAAATGTTTTGCAAGAGTACCTACCTATCAAAAAGATAAAGCATTATCTTATTCAGACATGCTGAAATGCCTATTTGGTTTGGTAATTTATCTTGATAATGATAAGAACAATTCCAGTAATATCAATATAAGCTGTTTCATATCTAGATAATAGATATTTATGGTTATGTGCTTCTTCTTTATTGTATTTAGTAAAACATTTAGCACACAGCTCTTGAGTTTGGCCATGTTCCAAAAGAAGCTCTGTGCAAGCAATGAATCTCAACTTGATATTCATGTTCTAAACTTGTACTACACTTCTGATATACTTTATTTTCTACATTTGCAGAAAATAGCCCCTAGCTTATAAATGCACCACAGGAAACACATATCAAGGGAAAGGATCCCATCATCCAAGAGTTGGGCTGAGGAAGCATAATAATTCTTTGCATTTCCAAGCAGTCTGTGTAATAATATTCAACAGTAAGCAAGACACTGAAATAGCATGACTCTATCTAGCAAGAAACTGTTGTTCACTGAAGAGGAATTGGTTTTGAATGTGGCAGACTGAATGACTGTCGAAACAAGTGTTGCATCAAGAATTGCTTTAAGCCACAAAGCTACCAGAGTATCAGATCTGTCAATTCAAAATGCTCAGACTTTAAAGACATGTAAAATATGGGTTGAGTCACTTTAAGGAGGGAGGAAGGAACACTTTATGCTGAGAGACATTCTCATGATTGTTTTCAACCTCTCAGGCTTTTCGGTGATTTGCATGCTGGCGCTGCTAAGCACACCCCATCTTTCCCCCTCAACCAAACACACTTCATTGCGTGCTGGTTCAAAATAAGAAAAGCAGGTTAACAGCATCAGTCCCAGCTCATTAGCTACACTGACAGTCTATTTTACACACCAAAGTTGTTTCTCCCCTGTATATCTATCTCATCGCCGTTCCTTTATTCGGTGGCGTTTAATCTAAGACATCAAACGGTGCACCTTACAAAGAAGTCATAAAACCGCAAATTTCATTTAAAAATTAATGTCGCTTCCAATCACCCAGTGAGGGAGCTCATTATGATTTTAGCTGTGCTCATTATAATCAAATGGAATCTGACCTTTTGTCCCATTGCACTGCTTTAAGAGGGCCTGTAGGCTGTTGATAAAGAGGGGAGTGACAGGGGTTTTAACGGCGAATTGGGGCTATCTGTGGGAGGTTGATGATAATATTACATTAAGACTCATGTATACTTATTTCAGATTTTAAAAATAAAGTATGCACATGGAAAGGTCAGGTCTAAACCACAGCAGGAATGTGATGAAATATAACGTAACCTGTGGCTATTATCACATTTTTCCACTGTTTCCCATTTTATTTACAGGTTTCTAGAACTAGTCATGATTTGGTGCCAAGTGCTGAACAAACTAAAATGGTCCAATTACCTTAAATGGATCGATTTTGATAAAGCAGATGACAATGCAGGCAAAAGTAACCAACATGCAACTCCCAAAACAACCAATATTTTCTGAAAAGAGATGTCCAGGTCCTCTTTAGCATTTGTTGGAAAGGTGGTAATTTAGAGTGAGCTGGAGTCAATGGTTGGTGTACCAGAAGATTTCTCGTGATTGACACAAATGGGGATAAACTGCACAGCCAAAACAGCGCAGGGAAATATGTGAGAGAAGGAACAACAATTGGACAAAAATAAAGAATCACAAAGCACACAATGGTGCTAACTGAAAAGCTACAGCATGATTTAGCACAGCTGGACACCGCTGGCTTGTGCTGGCCTGAGCAGCATTGGCAATATAAACCTCACTTCTTAAACTGTTGCCAGTCCCACCGCTGCATACTTCTTTTGCCTACCAAACAACACATGAAAACATCATAAACAGTGCAACTGTTGAACTTCTGGCATCAAGTGCTGCAGTTTTTAAAGTTTAAACATTGGGATAAAACATTTATTAAAGCCTCATATTGTTCATATTGTTCATATTTTATACAACATTACCCTGTCAGTCTGCTGTATCCTGTCTCCGTGTAATTTCTGGAGCTTTTTACCACGAGGCTGGCTGTGAGAGACCTGACATCAATGTGTTTTACCAGAGCCCTGCTCCTGTGAATGAATGGCGGATTGATGCCAAAGAGTGAACGGTTCGAGCTTGATTCTTCACACAACGCAAGAGAGAGTACACAACCGCTACAATGGTGCCATGACCCGGTCTTCTTCCTGGAATTCTGTCGTTTCGTCGCAGGAGTGCTGCGGCTTTCTACGTGTCAAGGCCAGCCGCCGACAGCGTTGTGGGTTGGCTCTCTGTATCACAGTTCACGAGGAGATATCTACGTTGTATGTATTCTATGTACGGTGGACTGAAAGAAACGAAACAAAGGACATTTTGATGTGGAATGAAAAGATAAAGGACTATATATAGTGAGTTTACAAGGTGACAATTTGTACATGCAGCTGTTCATTTGGTACAGTTAATAGTTTGCTGGGATTTATAATTTCTATATTTGATTCATTTTGTTCTTTGGACATTAGTTTATTTTGGGGTGCATTACTATTATTTACAGGGGATGCATTGCTATTATTTACAGGGGAATAATTTTACCATTTACCAATCTAACTTGTCTAGTATTGACTAAGACTGTTGACCAGACTGACAGTGGCAGTGAGAAGAGTTTGACTGTTGACTCTGAGTACCATCTACACCAGGGGTGGGCACTACTGGTCCTCGAGGGCCACTATCCTGCATGTTTTAGATGTTTCCCTCTTCCAACACACCTGATTGAAATGATCAGCTCATCATCAAGCTCTCCAGAAGCATGATAATGATCCTGATCATTTGAATCAGGTGTGTTGGAAGAGGGAAACATCTAAAACATACAGGATAGTGGCCCTCGAGGACCACGAGTGCCCACCCCTGATCTACACAGACCTACCAGTTCAGCTCTCCGTGACTTGGGACTGCAGGACATTGACTCTAGCGAGCCGTCTCCATTCTGGAAGGCGAATTTGGTTGATCTGTTGGCTAAGCATGAGTCCATCTTCTCCCACCACAGTCTGGACTGTGGGAAGGTCAAAGACTTTGTACACCGCATCCGGCTGAGTGACAGCAGACTATTCAGACTGCCCTATTGACGGCTGTCCCCTTCTCAATATGAGAAGCTGCGTTTGACTTTGAACGAAATGGAGGAGCAGGACATCATAAGGAAGTCTTCGAGTGAGTACCCATCACCGATAGTACTGGTTTGGAAGAAAAACGGAGATCTGCGGCTTTGCACTGATTTTCCTTGGCTGAATGCACACACAATCAAACATGCACATCCCCTGCCTCACCAGGCCGATGCTTTGGCTGCCCTCGGAGGAAACACATTCTTTTCAACCAAGGAGTTGACTTCTGGATACTACAATGTTGAGGTCCATGAAGAAGACAAAAAGTAAGGAACGGTGCAGGGTGTCCAGGTGGATGTTGCAAACCGAGTTCTATTGGCTAACGAGGGTGAGCGAGGCAAAAAGAAACTGGCAGATTGCTGGGCGAACAACCTCTACACTGTTGTGGAGAAGCATGCCACCACTCATACCTTCAGAATAAGGAACTGTGCTACAGCGCAGGGAAAGGTGGTTCACAGGAACCTCATAGTGCCGGTTAACTTCCTGCCAATTCTCACTGAGCCTGAAGATGGGGGTTCATGTGTCAGTGATCTGGCCACTGGAGCTTCGGATGATTCCCTGCTGGATGATGTTGTTGCTGGCTCTGTTATGCTGCCTGGTTGTGACCTTGAGGACAGAAATGCCTCGTGGGTTTCTCAAATTGCCGCTTCCACTGGAGAACAGCTTTACATGATGCTCCTGTGGCTGATGGCTCCGAGGAGACTGCTGACAGATCTGACTGGACTGTTTCCTATGACTTACCTGCTGAGACTGTATGTCCTGCCGACCTAGTTGATACTCAATGTAATGTAACTTTACAAGTAATCTCCATGGTGTCAATGCTAACCACGTGCTCAATCTTACCATGAGAATGGCTGCGAGAGACCGAACATCAATGTGCTTTAGCAGGTACACGTTCCAATATTGTGTTATGTTAATATACAACATTACCTTGTCAGTCTGCTGTATCCTGTCTCTGTGTAATTTCTGGAGCTTTTTACCACGAGGTTGGCTGTGAAAGACCTAACATCAATGTGTTTTACCAGAGCCCTGCTCCTGTGAATAAACGGCGGATTGATGCCAAAGAGTGAACGGTTTGAGCTTGATTCTTCACACAATGCAAGAGGGAGTACACAACATTTACACAGATCAGATAGGAAACAAGCATGGCATATGAGTTTTCCAGATTGGATGAGGCGGCTGTGGCTCAGGTGGTAGAGTGGGTTGTCCACTGATGGCAAGGTTGGCGGTTCGATCCCCGGTCCCCCCCACATGCCGAAGTGTCCTTGGGCAAGACACTGAACCCCAAGTTGCTCCCAATGGCAGATTAGCGCCTTGCATGGCAGCTCTGTCGCCATTGGTGTGTGAATGTGTGTGTGAATGGGTGAATGCGAAACACATTGTAAAGCGCCTTGGGTACCGCTAAGGTAGAAAAAGGCGCTATATAAGTGCAGACCATTTACCATAACACTTACTTGCACTTGAAGCAATGTTGTACGTGCTGATCATAGGTCTTTTTTTCTTTTAAATTTTTTGTAAAATATACAATCAAGAAATTAAGCTTATGCTTTTTCTTGTTTTATGATTTAAGGTATTGTAGCTGTGTCATTCTGCACAAAAGACAATTCCTTTCTACTTCAGAGTTCAGAGGGTTAATCAATGATCACAGAGGGACCTTAAAATTTCACAGTATGTAAGAAGCTCCAGATGTAACACACTGCAGGTAATGGGTCACTTTTGCAAAATTGCCTTTTTTGTCTTAAGAAGGTAGAACAGTTTGTTTGGCTCAATTGTGATGCTGTGTTGTTACTTTTGTTTAATTTCATACTTCTTTTCACCAGCCCTCTAGATGGGAATATAATGGGGATAAATGGCTGACGATTTCCTAAACAATTGAACCCTAGAATGCTTGTTAACATGATTAATTGAGAAAATTAGACAAACTTGGGTGTTTTTCCAACACAAATAATGAATAGTAAAATCCGTGGAGGACACTGATTCAATAGGAAACCAGTGGATGTGTCAAGAAAGTGTGATACATTAATTATCCTTTGATGATGATGACATCAAAGTTCAAGGCTTATGGAGTGAAGAAGTGATTCACCCAAATCATAAAAGTTTCTACATTTACTCGTCTAAGCACTGCACAGGAGTTCTTTCCAAGAACAAAATCCCCTTCCTTATAGGATGTGATGCGTTTCATGTGCGCTGAAGCAGTGACAGCAGACAGAGGAAGAAGGTAGATCAAAAAGAACTGGGTAGTTAGCATGATTGGTACAGCCACCATGGCTGCACAAAAGAAAACACTCCATATGAAAACTCAAAACTTCTTCAATCAGAAGCAGGAAATAAATAAATAAACCCAAAACTCGGAGGGAAGCAATTCTGCCTAAAAGGGAAAGCAACCAAGCCAAAAGCAGAGCGAATGTTGGCATTGCTTTCCAAAAGATAAAACGCTCTCCATGTTCCGAAAGAACAATGAGAACTTGTATTACACTTTGTTGCCTTGGGGCAAAATTGCATCTTGTAACTTACAGTAAAAGTCAGGTTGGGGTGAAACTGTTTATTTGCATTTCTACATCCGAAAAAGGGCACAGCTTGTGACCTGCTCTGGAATTTGACATTTTCTGCTTGAAACATTATAAAACACAGGACTGATTGAGGAAATTCAGCCAAAAAGAAAAGGCAAAAAAGGATGTATAATCCTGATTTTCTATAACACTTATGGGCTGCCAGATCTGGAGTAAACCAGAAAATCAGGCTACATTCTGGACAGTCTATCAAACGGATGAAAAGAGACACACTCACACCTCCAGTCAGACTGAATGTGGGAGAAAAACCCACAGAGACATCAGCTGAAGGGTATATTTCTTTCTAAACAATCATAAATGCCGCTTCTACTGCCACGGCCCAATCATCAATCATCTTTTCCTACCTGTTTTGAAATGCTGAATGTCTCCAAAGTAGATAGAGAGATTAGGACTATTCTCCCAGGATGACATTTTGAGGCTGGTGAGAAAATGATTTATGGCTTTTGTTCGGGGGCCTTCGCTGGAGTCTGTCTTTGTCTCTTTAAAGGTGCCACAAAGTGTAATCAAGTAGCGGTTAACAACAAACACCGGTGACCGTCACACCGCGATGATGGCGGCGATGACGACAGCGAAACAAGCTCCTCCAGCCGTCCCAAACTTCCCTCTCTCTCTTTTTTTTTTGCACCAGTCTGCGTCATCCGGCATTTGTTTGCATCCTCGCAGACATGAGCTACCACAGCTCAGGCAAATGAGTCACACAGAGGAGAAGCTGTGGTTGTGTGAAATTACACAAAGACAGAAACACTCTCGCTCAAAAGAAACTCTGCTATTTCAATGAACATTTTACACCGGGGCAGATCAGCGATGCAGGACCATTTGAAATCCTGCAAGTGATATTATGTCCCGGAAGATTCATTATGTTCAAAGCTTGGAAGAGGAAACCTTAAAAAACAGCATAAGAGTAATAAAGCAGTCGATGCTATTAAAGTTAAAAAAAAAAAAACTCTGAAGAAGCTGTTTATTGATCACAAACTACCAGAACTAATTCCAAACACATACTGTATGCTTAAAAAACAGAGATGCGTGTAATTAAGTTGTAAATTCGGGGTTCTCCCTATCCACACTGCTTGCTGTGTCACCCTTGGCTGTGACAGTGTCCGTGACAAGCAATCTGTCACCCACTTTACTTTCAGGCTTAAATATTTCAACAGCCTTAAGAAAAAAAGTGCTGAAGTGGCTCTGTGTGAATTCCACTACTTAGCAATTAAAGCAGCCTAGAAGTCACACAGACAGCGACTCTATCGACTGCGACACTTTGGCAAAAAGGTGCAGGGATCAGTTTTAAAAAGCAACCTGAAGCGGCTGTTTTTGTTTAGCAAATTGTTACGTTAAAAAAAAATCAGTAGGAAACAATCACCAGACGCTGTGCACAGAAGCAACAATGAGGACACTTGGTTGAGTGTCTTTTGTTTAAAAATGCATTGAATACAAATACATTTGCATAGGTGCCTTCATTGTGCGGTTCCCTTTTCAGGCTCTCTACCTTGTCGGTAAATGCCAAAGAATAAAACAGCTCAATAAATGACTCAAACTTGCATGAGAATAAATGTTTCCTTACCTGTGACTGACAGCTCAGTCGTCCTTCGTACCACAAAGTTCCCAAACGGCAGTTCACAGGTGTAATTCCCAATGTCATCTTCCCGTACTTCCTTGATGGACAGTGTGTCCCTCCTCCTTTCTATGGTTTGTCTCCACTGCTTTGGCTTGCATTCCTTTTGGCCAAAATAAAGAGAAAACATGAGAATAAAGCACAGTAGTGTAAAGCAAATACACTGTGTGCTTTCAGTTCTAATGTTTGAAATCAGCAGGAAACCTGAAATCATCAACAAGACTTTAGATTTTGACTTAAGAGTATAAAATGAAATAAAAGGTACAGTTGTAGTAGACAGATGTCATACCAGTACGCAAACTTTCTCTAATAATTCAAGATTTCAGACAAAAAAAAATGTTTTAAACTGTGATTTAAGTGCATTTATTGTTTTAAAGCAGGACTGTTGTTTTGGATATGGTTGCACTATGCTTTTACTAGGTTTATGCATCATTTCCCCCCCTGAATTATTGGCTTTACCAAATCAGGTTGCATCACCAGAACTTAAGAAATGTTGCAGGTAGTAAAGGCTTGACAGATTATCAGTTTGGCTGATATTGTTTTTTTTCTGAATCCTGGCAAAGGAATTAAAAAAAAAAACACAAGTGTGCTACTCCAATGCATATGCTTCTCTCCATCTGTCACAATTATGTTAAAGTCCCGCCCACAGCACGATCTGATTGGTTACTGATCACCATCAGCACTGCCAGATAAATGTTTAACTAAACATGTAAAACATAAATGCACAAAGACAGTTCAATATTTTCAGTGTCACTGTAAATGTATATCAGTTTAAAATATAATAATATTGTTGTTGTCTTCATTACTAATACTCAGGCCTGAAAAACCCACAGGGGCTGACCCCTAATGTGTAAATCAGTTGCTAGGTAACCTCTTCAGAGCTGCCTAAACAGAAGCAATCAGCTATGTAAACAGGTAATTACTTTTGCATCAAAAGCTCCAACCTAACAGCCAAAAATAGAAGTTTGAGGCCAATTTATTTATTAAATTTGCTAATCCTTCGGAAAGGCAGGCATGAGTTTGTTGATTTAGTCGTGCATACAGGCGGAATACGTGAGTTAATGTTGTATTCATGCAGCACAGAGTAAATGAGAAATATTGGTCATTCAGTCTCTTGATGTATTGTGTGTCATTTGAGGTAAATTGTGTCGTTTTAGTAAAATGCAGGACAGAAATTAGCAAGAAATCTCCACTTAGTAAACACTGATGTTATATCTGGGTTTAGTTTGACTTATAGCAGTCCAATCTCAACATGTTATATCTATCATTTTGGAATTGTCTCAGTTTTTTTGTTTTCTTTGCTCAGTTTTGTGCACAACAGTGTCTTAACAGAGTGATGGAATTACTGATATTGTTATGTATATGAGCTCTGATATGTTTCTCCTACAGATTACAAGAGAGATTCCTTCAGGAGAACAACACTGTACATAATGTGCTGCGTGAGATGCCATCTCTGTTTTTTACTGCACAACAAATCTACCTACGGGTACAATAAAGTTAACTTGACTTGACTTGATGTATTGGTTTGACAAGTGAGAAAACAATGCTTGGAAATGTTGCTACTTATCACCTCAATATCGATTCAGTTCAATACGCTTTATTGTCATGAATATCAGGTTAATAATGTTTCCAAAGGATGGTATAATTCAAACATGAGGTGAGAAAAAGACAAAGAAGAAGTAAACAAAACTATCTATGAAGTAGAATTGAAAAAGTGAATAACAGGATAAAAAGAATGGGACAAAAGCAGGAAAAAAGACCCCAGTAAATATGTGTGTGTGCGTCATATGCAAAATATAATAGGCTGTGTCAAAGTAATTGCGATATTCAGTGATGTTTTAATTATGTGTCGCTCAGCTTGTGAAGTGCAGTCACATATTGTGCAGCTAGGTATGCTGCGTGTCCCTCTCTTAATAGAATCGGCTGCCTTTCATTGTCATCTGTGAAGTTTGGGATTAACAGGTAGAATTTAATAAAGTATTCCTGTCTTATACTAATATATTTGACACATTTTAAGAGGGAGAGCATGTCTGTGTTTACATCACCTGTCGAGCAGCGATTGTGGATTATTTTCTCCTGATTATATCCTGATATCAACAGTGTATGTCGAGGTTTCATGAAGTGTTGAAATGGAATTACAGGCTGATGGATATTGTGTCTTACAAGAAAAATCATGTATGTAGTGAAAAAGGGAGAAAAGTGAATACTTAGTTACACTATGTAGCTTGTGAATCACCATTATTTTCAAATTTTCTGAGTATGTTTGACTTCCAGAGCAGATCATCTGTGAAATGTGTCCTATATGTGCATATATGCAGTGCATTTGATAAATGGAGCACTGCATTACATCAAGCAGAACACTCAAGTTGAGCCTCCATCAGCTGAGTGGTTGTTAGTTTCATTCAAGCTGCAGCCTCAGTGGCTCATTGATACCTCGGCTGATCAGTTAGAAGCAGGGAATGACTAGCTGATAAACTGAAACAGTATAAGACGGACTGATGACTCCTCATCTTCATCTCCACAGCACAAAACCATGTAGGTGGTGAGTATGAAGTAAGTACGGACTTGGAGAAAACAGCCGAGGCCTTTTCAGATTTTGGGCCACCGAGGACCCGCGGCAAAAGGAAACTGGGCCACTGTGGGTTGGCCTCCCAGAATTCAATCAGCCCACTGACAAAGTGAGAGCCAATAACTGGAGGCTGTGGAGCCCACAGTCATTATCTGCTATTTTAATTTGATTCCGTGGGAAAGTGAAGCGATGCGGCCACCTAATCCGCCGCACTTTCACGTTTGATGAATTGGCCCCCGAGCTGCACCTAGCAGCTCTGTCAAAGTGGGCTGTTGGACACGGGAGGTCAGTTACACAGTGGGCCTCACAAGTCTGCTTTAGGAGGAGTATTGAGTTCAAAATAGGACGCGAGGTAGGTGTATATATACACAGCAATGAATACAGTTGACCCTAACAAGGTTATTCTTCAAATAAATGACAAAACTTTTTCTGTATGTTTGAATTTTACCCAAAAGCCTCCATTTCTAATATTGTGCATCATGAGTTTCAAGTATTGACAACATCTTGCACTTCTCCATAAGAACGAAGCATCTTACCTTGTACCACACAATTTCAGGCTCCACTCCTGGCTGTATGTAATCCTCAATGCCCGGGCAGAGGATGTCTTTGCTTTTGCTCAGTTCCGCCTTCTCAAAGAACCTCATTTTGGAGTTGTAGCAGAGGTCTGTGTCATTCTCCGCCACCGTGAGAGACATGGACACCTTCATGCAGTATGTGGAGTTCCTGCAAAGATAAAAAAAAAAACACATGAATGAGGAATAAAGAATTATATTGAAGTGCCGCCCGGTGCTGCGGAGAAAAGCTGCCAGCAGTCCGTCTCTGGTCTGGTTCTATCAAAAGCTGCTCAGATTCCATGTGAATCATTAAAAGCAGCAGAGGGAGACCTTCCAATTAATCATCCTCACAATTGATGTAAATCTTATTAAATGGAAAACCGTCCTTTAACACAGAATCGTTATCATTTTAATCTGGACAGCTATACATTCTGTTTTCTCATCTACTGAGGTACAAATATCAGTAATGCATAATAAGAAAATCAACGTACATCTGAAAATGTATGTGTATGGTGCACATGAAAGGTGGCTGGTGATATGGAGCGACAGCACTGAATGCCAACAGCACTTGAAGATTGATTGAGCCTTTTGTTTTCACGTGCTACGCAAATATAGAGCGAGCTAGCAGAAAATTACTTGCTACAATTGATGTAGTGTAACTGCTCAGGTCATATACATAAAGAAGAGAATTTATAACGCAAGGGAGAAGAGGCGTAAAATGCAAGATTACTTGTAATGTTTGGAGACTACATGCTTGCCTGGGCCCCCAGATACTGGGGAGTATTCATCCACGGTGGAATAAACATTTCATTTTACTGCGGCGCTGTGGCGTACCTTCAGTGATTTGTGTTGCTCCTCTATTGGGGATGCTCCTCTTTAAATACTCAACCATGTATATGTGGAGCGTTTGTAGGGATCCTGATCTAATCTAGTCCTGCCTGAGAGAGTGTTTCTTCACAGCCACATGAGAGGAAAAGATACGGCTGCTAAGCATTTACAGCGATCCTGTTTGGGTCATTAATGGGACAGCGATTTTGAGATTGGATCTGCTGCTTGAGTAATTCTTAACAGAACATGGGAATCGATGAACACATTGATTCGGTGTGAAAGTTGTGCTATTTGAGGGAGGGGAACAGAAGCAAAGGTCCTTGATGATCAATGAATTCAATAGGAGCACCTTTTCTTCGCCCAAACTGGCTAATAAGACTGTCACAATTGACAAGTACTCCAGCACTGACTGCAGCAAATCCCTCCTGGTTAAAAGACCAAACAAATTGGCAGTGTTTAGGAAAATCTCACTGCTAATTTTCTAACTAAAGCTGGTTACACAAATTGAGCTGAACCAACAAACAATTACAAACATGTTAAATCCTTACATAATTGCAAAGCATTAGCTGCCTCGTGGATTAGCGCGACACACGCTGGTCTTCGCTACAGTATCGCCAAACAATCCCTTTGCCCTTCGAACCGGCCAGAGCCTCCCTCTTACAGTAAGTGTGCCATTTTGCGTGAAGCCCGGATGCAAATGTGACATGATGTGGAGATTATCCCAGACAACTTCTACCAGATGGACACCTGTGCAAATGAGATCCCACGGGTGCGCTCCCTTCCCTGTTAAATATTCTGGGCAGCGCTGATAAACTCGCCGGCTGGAAGAGAGAGCGAGAGAATTGTGTCATCTGCTCCGCATGAGTGATCGATGGTGTGGGCCAACACTTTGTCCTACGATGTCTTTCCAACGTTTCACATCCATCACGATGCCTTTTGAGCCTGAAGAGCCGGGTGATCTCTTGACTATCCGCTCAGCAGCGGTATACGCTAATATTCATGCTCAAAAAAGAATAAGCAGGGAAATTGTCCTACTGCGGCAACACTCCAGAGACTCAACTGTGTACTAGCAATGCTGGAGCTCTGCAGATACAGTGATAACAAGCTAGGTGATACCATGGCATTAATGGGTGAGAGTGTCTGTCAAATGTGTCAAACTGAAGGGGATATGCAATGTCGTGGCAATGATAGATAGCATCCTGCATACATCAACCCAGAGAAGTGTCAGGCTGACAGCTATGGTACACAGCTGGAGGGCAGGCAGAGGACTTGAGATACAATATGCGGTAAATGCAGTGAAATTATGTGCAATGGTCAGTTAGGAGTTAAGCAGCCTGCTGAAAAGGATTATGATTGGCATAGTGTGGAAAACCCCACAGTCTCTCCTTAGAGTAGAATACGCTAATTTAATACCAAGAATTTGCAGGTTAATTCACAAATGAATCCCTCCTGACCGTCTAATACAAATATTTTCCTTTTGTTTTATTGACTGACAATGAATCTCCCACAACAAAAGATGATGGAAGCTGCCCTGTTACTCGGCAACTGTGCCATCTGATATTAAATAATAGGCCGCAGAATTGATTTGAAATTCTCCCGAGAATCCGGGGCACCTGTGGGGAAATTAATGAACTAACTTAATGAATCTCTTAATTAAAATAACTCCTCTCTAATATAAATTGGGTGATGAAATAATTGCTTATTACTTATTACAGCTGACTTTCAAGTAACAATAATGCTCTTGGAGAATTGTGCCGGTGTAAAACAGACGTCACGAAGCGAGAGGTCCAAAAGGTTGATTAAAGGCTACGTCAGAACAATGTCATTACTGGGCGGTGAAATTAACCCACCACAGATATTAACCCTTTGGGGATTTTACATCACATGCTGACTTCTTCTGCACTGTAACATTAAGATCTTCCCTCAGGATGTCATTAGCATTTAAATAGAGATGGCTGAGGTCTACCTGATGTTATGCAATACAATTCATGCAGCAATAACACAACAAAAATATATGTCTTTGCTTGAAATGGCTTCTTCAAGCACTGGGAAACTACTACAATAACTTTAAAATGTAATTTCTGGAGGAGGCATGTAATAGCTTGAAAAGTACGTTAAAATGAAACTAATGTGCAGATAACAGTGCATTTGGAAAGATTGTCATTGGTCAACTGTCTCATCGGCATGGAGAGGAACATTCATTCCAGCATCCAGAGAAAAGGAGGAACATCCTGTTTGTGTTGGTGCTCAGAATACAGCACTGTTAATACTGCTATAGGTAAATTATTAGATGAGGTTAAGCTGAGTGTTGCTCAAGTGCACTGTAATAAAACAACTAAGGACAGAAGTACTGACTGAAAATAGTATAACCTCAAGGCAAACTCTGGCTTTTAAGTCAGTCAATTGATTGCTCTTTTTATTCACTTATTAACATATTTTATTCTGTTTTTTTCTTCTTTTTCATTATTTCCCTACTCTGTTTTTAGGAATTTTTAATTCTATTTTTCCTTTACCTATCTATCTATCTATCTATCTATCTATCTATCTATCTATCTATCTATCTATCTATCTATCTATCTATCTATCTATCTATCTATCTATCTATCTATCTATCTATCTATCTATCTATCTATCTATCTATCTATCTATCTATGTACACATTTATTGTTTTCAGGTAAAAATGGTCCCATATAATTTGAAGAAAACAAATCTACAGTTGCTGTAACTTGAACCAACTTTGAAAATTTCACGTTTCACCCAATTCAGTTTCTACCAAATGGGATGCATATTCTAGACATGGAGGTTTCCAGAAATATTCTAGTTTTAACAACACTGAAAGCACAAACCAGATTATATGTTGTCACCATGTGGTTGAAAATGGTATTGCAGTACAGAAAACATTTGCCCCAATATACTGTATAGACCCAGTACAGCACATTATTGCTCTCAAACCCTTTCATATATAAATAATTTAACTTTTAATATAGTAACATGTTGTACTGTCTGAGTATTTGTTGCTGTTGAATCAAATGAAGAGCTGAAGTGGGTGTAATGTTAGATTTAGGGTGGGAGCATCCTGTAAGGAGGCACATGTGGCGCAGTGTCACAGAGGCTACATTTAAATATGTATGTGATCAGATATGTTGTATTACTTATAGCTTGCATTTCTGTGCACTCAAAAATAATACATATTCTATTTACCAGCACATTAACCACCTCTGGATGTACGTAGAATCAGTGAACATGTAAAACAGCCAAATCTGTGTTTTTACAGAGATTGACTTCATGCAAGCGAAACCATGAGAACTTGATCACACCTTCACTTACGTGTTTCTGTTCATGGTTTTACACCCAGCTGGAAGCAGGAACACAGCTCACCACAAACTGCTTCCTGTGTTTCGATAGTAAGACAGTGGCTGATTCTGCAGAAGTGAGCGGATGTGACAAATGAATGAAGCTGGCTCATTAGTTGTAAAGGTCTCCCTCCACCACTTCATTAATTACTCTAATAACTATACATGCAGTGTGGGATTAGTACAGCAGTGACTAATTGCATGCTCATTTAAGCATGTTATCACTCTTTTCATACTGGGGTGACTAGAAGGAGACTTTTAGGTACCATATCTCTCTTTTTTTTAACAGCATAAGATACTTGACCAACACAGGAGAAATGCAGGAGTTGTAGATACTCCGTGCAAATAAAACCACTTTTAATAAACACTTAATGTGTTGCTAGGCTACTTTGAACAAGTGTACTGATCACAGATAGAAGGTGTGATTGGATAAAACTCAGTCATGTGTGCTTCAAACAAAACATTTCTAATTCAAGTGTCCCCGACCATCGGATGTGGAAAATGAAACCGATCCATCTTTGGTTTTATCTTAACATAAACAACATTATGCAAAACAGATGTGTAAGACACGCTGGGCTGCACTCTCAGGCTACACCACCTTTACCGTCTGTGGGCTGTGAGCTCACTTTAATAAGTTGTGTTTACTTCTGAAGAAGGGAATGAACAACCTTGACAATGCTAACCTGTAAATCCTGTGTAAAGCTGACCTAAGTGCAGGCTAACTCCTACCTCGTCTCTCCTGCAGTGTGTGGTACTGTATTTGCGTGCACTATCATATGTGTTCTGCAGACGCTGCAAAGAAAAAGGAGGCTATGTAAGGGAAGTTACTGTACAAGATACATTCTGCTCCAAGAAAAAAATGTTGATTGTCCCTTTGCTATTATTTGCCACAAATGGTCTCTCTCTCTCTCTCTCTCTCTCTCTCTCTCTGTCTTTTAATCGCTTCTAGGGAACGACACAATGCATGTACAGGCTGAAAGAGAATCACTCAAGTATTGTTAAAGGTGAAACAGTCAGCATTGTGAATTAGAATGGACAGCCATGAAAGGATTGTGGCAACCAGCCCAGATACACACATCACCTGCCCTTACATACATTACATGGAGACAAGGCTATTTTATTCTAGCACATTATATTAGTGCTAAACTCAGTATGAGTGCTTTTCATTAAAATGCATGTGCAACCACCCACTAATCCAATGACAGTGAACGACCCACATGCACCACACAGACGTGCACATCACTGAATTGACTTTAAAAGTAAGGATCAGAAAAGAATCCAGCCCTGACTGTATTTACACTGTATTTTAGGGATTTAGCATGAACACATTTATTGTCTCTGGTTTTTAAAACCTACGGCTGTGGACAAATAATAAGACAATGGGTCCCACAGACATATGGCACCCTGAATGAAAGAGATATTTGTTTCGTAGTCCCTTTGGATCTTTGCAGTTGTTTCATATCTTTTTGTAGTTGTTTAATGTCTTTTTGTAGTCTCATGGCATCAATGTAAAGTTGTTTTTTTGTCTCTTTGTGATTGTTATGCCTCTTTTTTGTTGTTGTTTGTATCTCTCAGTATTCTCTCTTGCCTCTATAACATTGTTTTGTGTTTTTGTAGTTGTTTAATGCCTTTTTGTAGTCACTTAACATCACTCTGTAGCTCTGCATCTCATTTTTATGTCTCTTAGTAGTCTAATCTCTCTGTAGTCTGTTTGGTTCTATTTCATATCTCTCTGTAGTTGTTTTGTGTCTTGTTGTAGTTGTTTTCATCTTTTTCATCTCATGTCTTTGTCAGTGTACAATATGTCTAGTTCAGTGGCATTTTCCAAGTAAACTCTGAATACAGTTTACCAGCTTATTTATTGGACCAAGATCATTAGAAGAGAAAAAAAAATCACAGCTGATGTCAAAATAAACCAAAAAACAAAACAAACCAAACTGAAACAATTCTAGATTAGTGGTCCAAGAATTGATCCCTGTGGAACCCCATGCTACAGTTTTTGTTAAAGGTAAACCAAGAACTTTAAGTTTAATTTGCTTCATCAGGGCTATGTGAGTGTGGTTTCATCAGATTAGCAGTCACCAAAAAGCCCATCTATCTTAAGAAACATCTCTTTTTTACATCCAATCTTCAAACAAGTGTGAAAAATAAAATGACAGAAAATCTTTCTTGTGAAATATTCAACGCAATACAACTTTGGTAGAACACTTTCATGTAGAAGCTGACTGAGAAAAGAAGTTTTACAGGAATATTAAATTAGAAGAAACTCATTGAAGAACGGGGCCTGGTAGACCAACTGAATCTTTCACATGAAATATCATGATTAACTTTGCCAAAGCAAAAAAAAAAAAAAGAAAAAGAAAAAGAAAAATTGATACAGAAGTGGGAGAACTAAAACCCAAACTAGTCTGTCCAAATAATGTTTGCTCTGTCCTCTTACAGTTCCCAAGTAAAACAACATAAAAATATATGAAAACCCAACAGAATGATTAATAATTTACACTTCACAAATTTAAATACATAAAGACATGATATAAACATGAGCATTTAGATTTAATTTGCAAGTTAATTTCCTGCAAAACCTTTGAACAATGGCTAGACTGGCACATTGCAGGGACGCTGCTGGCAGGGTTAAGCCTCTTCCATGATTCTTCTCAAGAGAGCTGACTCTATTCGTCGTGGAGGTGAGCCTCATTACAATCTCCAAACATTTCTTTTTGCTCGGGAAGCCTCCCTTTGCTTCAGCAGATAGTTGATGAATTGTCAAGCTCTGGAGGTCTTCCCAAAGCAGCGAGGCTCTTTCATCTCGGCACTATCCCTCTCCTCGTTTCTTTTTGCGAAGATGGATGTTAACAGAACCTCTCTGTCTGTCTACTTGTATCCAAGACACATAGATTTAATGGCCTCAGATTCCCCAAACTGCTGTAGGACTCGAGCTTTGTTTTATGGGCCAGTGAAGATGTTTCCTGGTAGGGAGATAAAGCAGCCTTTTGTATTGCTCAGCCAAGACACGTTGCTTGTTACCGTGCATAGAACAGAAGAGAAAATGTGAACAGTATTGTGTATAGAGCTTCTCGAGCAAAAACACATGGTACCACTGTTTGATTTAAATTTTTATATATTATATTAATATAATTTGTTTTATTCATGGTTAATAACACATTGAAGTATCAGCAAGAACAACTTTTAGGTTAATAGGATGAAAAATCTTAAGAAGCAGTCTTGAATAAATCCATCAATAAAAGGTAGCTGATGAAAGGTAGGTGATGTCACAGAGCCCAGCATATGATTTTCACAAAAATAAATACAAGGCAAGTGATTTTGTACCCCAGTGGTACTTCTGCAACAGCCACAAAACAGACCATTTGATTAAAAAATATGTCTACACATGGAGTGAACATGAACAAGAACAAGAAATAGTTACAGAAGCTTAACGTTATGGATAAACTGTTGAAATTTTTGGTTAAAAATAGAAATATGATGCAGAGGCTAAGTAGTGTGGAAATGGTTGAAATTTTAAACTAAAGCTTGGAAAAACAGTTTTTAATTAGCTCAAAGTAGTGTATAAATGGTGAAAACACTAAAATAGTAGCAATAGATAATGGATGACGTAGCTAAAAGTTATAAATAAACTTAAAATATTTAACTAAAAGTTGGAATAACTGAAATGGGTGGAATAATCATTCACATATAGAACTAAAACTTCACTGTGAATGTCTTTCCAGAATCCTCATGGGATCTTACAATCATCTGGATAAAGGTCCTGCCTGTCGGGTGCACGAGAAAAATGAAAGATTTTTCAGTGTGTCTCTTGGGGAGTAAAACGTGTCTTGCTCATGTTGGGCAATGCAACTAGAAAATCAAGAGCAAATGTGAATTCTGACAAATGGAGTTCACTTCCATATGTCTTTAGTGGTACTTTCTATACCTTGATAGAGTCAGTATTACAGTAACATCACACATTTTTATTACTTCAATAAGCTGTTGAAACACACAAATTGTTATTTTCCTTCTTTTGCACTTGCTGTAAGTTTTTTTTTTTTAAACCGAAATGCTTAGACTGTTTGTACATTTCAGCAATACCTCCAGAATGAAAGTAACTGTTGTAATATAACTTCCTGGTTTTTCAGAGGTCACCTGATTGATTGATATCTCAGTTGCTTTAGTTCTTACATTCATGTGCCTATAGCAGGGGTGCCCAATCCTGGTCCTCGAGCCCTGGCCTATAGTGTCTCAGCTTTAAACTGAATGCTAAATCACTGTAATGTCCCTTTAACACCTTGTTCCAGCTCTTTCTTCTATCTATGGGATGTTTACATTAAGAGAAAGGCCTTTATGGACTGCCATCTTCTTCTCCTTTGATTTAAATTTTGCATTGCATGTACTGGATTAAAACCAGGAAGTTTTTGTTTATAAGTGAGCATGCATAATTTTATTCTACTTTCACAAACTTGCAGCCTGGGATATTTGGTATCTGTGAAACTTTGGAGTCTGAATTTAAAACCTTGTCTTTTCTTATTTCTGCATGACATATGGCTGCAATAGTCGCTCCACCAGCGCACCACTTCTAATTATTACGTTAATAATTGATAAAGTGATAAGCTAACTTATCACCAGAAACGAGGTTAAGGTTGAACTGATTGTAGGCTACTGCAACCCATGTCTTAATCTTGATATCTGTCTCTATCAGAAATACCAGTGTTAATTAGAGCCTATGGGCTTCAGCTCTGGCCTAAAGTTGGCCCAAAGCCCTTCTCCTGTCACAGTTGTTCTTGCTCTGTCAGTTTGTGCAATATGTTCTGTGAAATTCATTTATTTCATTGGCTCATGCGACACCAGCGCCCCGCCGCTGCCAGCCTGCTATAGGCTCTTCTTCCTGTCTGTCACCTCCAGTCTTTCACTTTTCTCTCGCGCTACAGCATCTTCACCGGTCAGGTTGCTCCTTTCTCATTGGTCGCTTCGCACGTCCGTCAGGCGCGCTCTGCCGTTGGATTGGGCGTCTCCCGGTGCCGTGTCCCTCTTGGCTGTACCTGTCTCGCTGTGAGAGGCTGACAGCTCTTCCTGCTCCACGCGCTGCTCCCGCCCCCTTCATCCAGCTCCAAGGAAGGAAGGAGGAACTGCTCGAGCCGCGTGTGTCACTTCCAGTGTGCTGCAAAAACCGCACTGCTATGTGATTCCTT
This sequence comes from Chromis chromis, assembly GCA_900302755.1. Lineage (NCBI taxonomy): Eukaryota > Metazoa > Chordata > Actinopteri > Pomacentridae > Chromis > Chromis chromis. Next base: position 40,247 of record OMNN01008773.1, read on the forward strand.
GGAGATATTTAGCTGGCTCTGCGGTCGGTGGGAAGTAAGGTTAGAAAGTTTGGAATCACAGCCGGTGTTTTGGGGGGCGCGGGGTGCGTAGGGACGGTGGTGCAAGTGGTTTCGGAAGTGGAGCGTGGCAGAGAAAAGGAAGAAAGAGGAGGCTTTTCTTTCCTGTGTGATACCAGATAGCTCGCTTCGCTTGCTTGCCACGACGGGACTGACGTAGAATATGGCGGAGCATCACCCGGTTTCCGACAACAAACACAAATCCTCCCTGAACTCCGGAGCGTCGTACTCTGGGAACGGGCGCAGCAGCACGGCGGTGGCGGAGAGAGGGAGCAACGCCGGAGCGGGAGGAGGCGGTCTGTCCGGCGGCCTGTCGCAGCCGGCCGGGTGGCAGTCTCTGCTGTCTTTCACCATCCTGTTCCTGGCCTGGCTGGCCGGTTTCAGCTCCAGGCTCTTCGCTGTAATTCGCTTCGAGAGCATCATTCACGAGTTTGACCCCTGGTAAGTTTGTTTCCCACACACCCAGCTGCTGGAGGCTGTTTGTCAGGGCAGGGAGCTACAAACAGACACAGAGCTGCGGCTGCGCTGTCAGGAAGTTTCTTTAAAAGCATATCAAGTGAACGCTTTATTGTCACGCGCCCAGATTCAGAAAAACGACGTCGCTCTCCTCGCGGCACCGAGAACTTAAAGCTCGACTGACGGTATACATCCACACTGAACCAGGCTTAAATGCACTTATTGGGATTAATTATTAGACTTGAGTCATCAGTCAGTCATATTGAACAGAGCTCCTCTAAGTCCTTTTACCAGCACAAGGCTTCCAAGCATACGTTATTTCTGTATCTTCATGTACTCTGGCCTGTATTCAGCGCCCTGAGACGCCTGTGTATGCATTGTAGTCCATGATAAAGTGCAACATTGGAACTGAATGTGAAGGAGGACGGGGAGGAGGAGGGGCAGGTCACAGCAGAGTAAATGAGGACAATAGTGACAGCTTCATCTGACGCGGGTTGAACCCGGAAAGAAGCAGCGGGTTACTGGCCGAAGTCCTTCTGACACAGATATCTCCTTTGTTTACCTCCAAATCTCCTCTGCTCTGATTGATTAGTGTTTTTGCAGCGACACGAGCACCGAGCACAGGGTTTAATACCGTTCGTGTGCCAGCAGTGTGCCATATGCACATTTCAATAGGAGCACATCTGAGGTCTGTTACTTTCACTGTGAGCAAATGGTACCTCATCCTGCACATTATTCTTACAAAAGTTTGGAATTGCATTTGCATAGTATCCCCTCTGGGATCTGTACTACAATTGCTTGTCCTTTTTGAATTGAAATGTGCAGCTTACTCTGCATAATGCTATTCATATTTAGGTGGCTTTGAACATTTCATTTAGCCCGTGCAATAGGAGCATTTCCATCTGACTTATCTCGAGCGGTTTGGCAGGGTAATGGTACATGCTGATTTTACTTCAGGTGTGAAAAAGGCTTCCTCACACCGTCCCAGACATTAGTGCAGCCAGGCAGCAGCTAACAGTTGGACGGTGAGGGTTAGCAGACTTTGCTGCAAGATAATGTGTAAGAACGCCTGAACAAACATTCTGTACTTCTTCATGTTTGTATTACCTTCCAATACATATGTTTTTTTTTTCAAAGCTTGCCCCAGACATAGTGGAGTACCTTAGGTTGGACAGGCAAAGCACTCCTGCCTAACCATCCATTTCAAACTTTACCAGTGAGGCTAGTGCCAGAAATTGTCCAAGGTTTTTATTTGTACTCCAAGGGACTGTTGCTTGGCCCAAGCCTGCATTGCATCACTGAAAGCATTTAATGATTATTCTGAGACCAGCGGTGTGGATTAAACTGCCAGCATCATGTCTGTCTGCTGAATAAAAGCGGGGGCTTGAAAGCTTTGGCTAGGCGAGAATCCCTCAGTTTCTGTGTGTCGCTGTCTTAAAGCCTAACATGGCATGACATAGAGTGAAATTTATTCATACACTGCTTCATTGTTCTATCAGTCTCCCTTTGCTATCAGACTGGCAGCATTATGTAAACGAGATATTTGGCTGGATGAGGAAACTTGTGAGATCCTGTGTGTGCATGTCGGTGTCTCTCCTGCAGGTCGTAGTGAGAGGATAGAATATGTTTAAGGTCAGTTAGTATTTGTTTTAAATCTCACACCGAGCTGATGTAAAAAAAGATCTGTCAGAGTGGAGCACATCTCTCTCAGTGATTATGATAGCACTAATCAGTTTATATAGTCATTACAATAAGTTCGCTGTGCCTCACCTCGTGTTGAGAAGGGAAACCCCGTGTTGCGTGTGTGTGTGTGTGTCATTGTGTGCACATGCGTTTGTGAACGGGAAGCGGCCTGTCTTTGCGTTAAGTTAATGTACCACATGCAAGAATCTACTGATTTGCCATCAAACAAACATATTGAGTGTTTGGAAGGAGTCTGATTTTTCCGAGGTCGTACTAAAGAAGCCTCGAGGTGGTCGAGCATTAAAAAGGAGGCATGTCTGATCACATGTTACCTCACACACACATCCCCACCATCTCACTGCAAGGTTGCTGTCATTCTGTAGCTCATCTTTGAAAGAAGATCGCAGGAGAGCCAAGAGTCGTATCAATCCTCCGCTACGCCTGTTTGTTCTGTCTATCCCTCTCTTCCTCACACACGCCCTCTCTGATGTGTCCCTTTTGATGTGGGTAGTTAATAGTCCTTTTCCTTCAGAAGTCCTAGATCGAGCTATTAGATCTGACAGCATAGCGGGTCGGGGCTGGTGTCAGGCAGCCGGCCTATAGATGGCTAGTTATGCTTTGGGTTTGGGCTGTGTTAATCATGCGCCGTGCAGCATCAGAGTGAAAAAAAACACAGCTTCATTAGTACTTATGTCTCTGTCTGATGCATTAAAGGTTGCTAGCTAGTGAACTGGACCTCCCTCAGAGCAAGGTCTGGCAAGGAGACTGCATCTGATCCACTGTCATCTTTTTTTTTTTCAAAACTCCACCTCTATGATAAAGGGCCCGCAGGAAATGTAAGTACAATTAGTGTCTCTTGGTGTTCAGTTCCTCCTGACAAATGACATGGCTGATATCATTCAGATACCATTCAATCGAAAGCTGTCTTCTTTTCAGTCGCTCTTTAGAGCTGAATGTTGTATGTTTTTACTTTTATGTTACTGACCAAAGTGTGTAGCGAAACTGAATATGGAAATCTATCAAGTACTGAAACCTAGCATCACATCTAGTGAGATTTGTAGTTTGGTTTCCCAGTTCCTGAAGCGGCTAGGTCTCAATTTGGAAGAAAAACACTAGATGTAGATGGGCTTTCCTCAGAATTACGTTTTGAGACTTCTGCAGACTTTGGCCTTTGATGTTTAAAAAAAAAAACAGATTCCAGAAGAATGTATGAGTTGCAACTCATTAACACAAATGCTGTAGATAACTAAGCATGTGAATGTTCAAAAAGCTCCTGACTTGTACCTTCAATTGCAATTGGACTGTGTGCCTCTGTAGTTCTAGGCCAACAAACGTGAGTCTTCTCTGTGTTAGAACCATTTCAGCTGTAGGATCCAAGCTGAATTCTCACTCCTCAGAATCCGGAGCAACAAGCGTGTGAAAAACTATGGCGTGCCAAAGGTGATGGACAGTTCATATACTCTGCTGCTCAGCTCATTTCCAAGTTGAGGCTACATGTTGTGAACATTAAGTAGGCTGCCACTCATAACTGTAGTATTTCTGTATTCTTAGTTAACAAAAGGTGCAGATTGCAGCGGAGGCCTTTGTGTGCACTAGTTATTAGCCGTGCTAGAGGCATGGCCCTAAGGTTGGCAATATCTGTCAGTCAGTCAGACTGGAAGATCTCAGAAGATGTGGATTGCCATGAAAATTACTCTAGACATTTATTGTCTCCAGAGGATGAAGCCTTATTGTATTATTTGCATGATCCTCTAAGTTTTCCTCTAGAGCCACCATGAGGTGGGAGTGCAGTTTTAACAGAACTAATTCTTTAACTGCTGAATAGATTGTAAGAAATGTCTTTCCTAACATTTAAGTTCCTCTCAGGATGACTAGTAATAACCCTGGTGATCACTTGACTTTACATCTAGTGCCATCTAGTGGGGTTTAACTAATAGGAAGACCAGCACACATGCTGAAGAAGACTAGATCATTGCAGTGGTACTTGTTACTGGGATGTGGGATCAAAAATGATCCCACACAGGTGCTCTTGATGGGATTAAAATGGCTGACCAGTGCAGGTAGTGCTCATTTTGCTGCACGTCCCATAGAGAAATTAATCTAGTCTGAATGGGCTTGTAAGATTTGTTTTTAATTTTAATTTACAAATATTGAAAGTTAAAATGGATTGAACTGAATAAACAGACTCCTTAATTTAAAACTGATACTATTATATTAACACCTAACCTAAGTCATGACATCGGTGCGGCTAGGCAGTGTAGCTGGAAAAATGTATGCTGAATTTAAGTTAATATTGATCATTATTAATCATTTTCAAATTACCTATTTTCGATCATGGAATTTATTAATTTTTTTTAATGTAAACACCTTACTTTGAATTTAACCACTTTAGCCTATTTAGCAAGGAACGTAGGTAACAATATCAGTGTTAACATACCAATGAAAAATGCGCACAGATAAAGTCATTTACACATAAATAAAAATTAATAAGGATAAAGGAAAAATTGGACCTTGATACACATCAAATAAAGAAAGTAAGTGAAACCCAAAGGTGCATAGGAAGTTGCCAGGTCCTTTGTCCTTACATCCGCAAATGAAAGATCCTAGGTAAAGCTGTGGTATTTATTGGGATGTAGTTGATGGTGTGTGTGCTGGTATACTGCGCCCGGGCTGCAGAAAGGGTTATCAGTTGTGCCACATTACAAGGCACTCTGAGAATGAGAGCAAGAGGTTTGGTGTTCTGTAATGAACAGGTATTAGACCCAGACAGTGTTGCTGTTGTACATCAGTCTGAAAAGATCTAGCTCTGTATTTTCCTGAGAGGAAAAGGTGCTTCTGAAGGTTTAAAATGAAAAGAGAGGCAGGCTGGGGAGGAGAAATAAAAGTGTCTGCTTGAAACAGAATAGAAAAGCAGATCCTACATTTAGCCCTGTTGGCTTCATTTACACTGGCTGCCTCTTCATATCTGCTTCCTTTCTCTCTTGTTTCTGCTTAATCATTTCATCTCTTTGCTGCTGTGGAGGTCAGTTGATGGCGTAAGTTAGATTCCTTTATGTTCTTTTATTTCCAGGTTTAGGTAATGGTGAAAAAAAAAAAAAAAAAAAGCTCTAGCCTTTGCCTCAGAAACATTCTGTAAAACAAAAACTCTATCCAAGTCAGCAAGGCCATGTTTGGATTTGAGGCAATGATTCATGAGAGCAAGCTCAGTACCAGTGTCTCCTACTAACTGCCTTCAGCGGCGCATTCTGCTTGGTCACAGGGGTCATGACAGTTTGTGCCTCTGGTCAGCCGTGTTGACAGACTGAGCTGGTCCACCTGACACCTGATTCTTTAGTGGCAGTGACTCTGCCAAGCACCAGCACTTTCACTGGGCAGGGGAGCAAATGTTGTGTCCTGCTGGCTGTTAGTAACAGGCCAGTAGATGAAGGGCCAGATTGGCTGCCTGGTTCACACACCAGCAGGCTCACATACTCACAGACCCTCTAGGTGGCTGCGACCTTGTGCAGGTTGGACTTTGCTCAACACTCAGGGCACATATTTTATTTTCTGGCAAATTGTTGCCAGTAAATGTTCTATGTTGAAGGCTGTGAGTTTTTGTTTTGGGTCTTACACACAATGTAGAATATGATTCAGTTGTGAGCAACAGCTCTGCAATTAATTGTACCTTTTATGAAGCCTATAGTGTTCAGTTGTTGACACTAGGGCTGGGCCAGTTGCTGCATTACTGCAGTAATATGATGCCTACCACAGAGATGAGCTCATTATAGTCATCACAGCTACTACTTCCAGTAATTCTTGTTCTCAGTCTTTACCATTTCACAGAAACTTTGCAGATTGAAATAGAATATTAAAATGATAATATATTAATGTGCAAATTGCTGCACTTTGTGGGGGTGTTCAAAAACAACACTGAGGGAAAATAACAATTAAATTGCAACCCCAGCTGTCAGAACAAGTCAGAGAGAAGTGGATTTGTTACATTTTGCAGTTGCACTTAGTGATGTTGTCGAGTTGTGTTGTATTATATATCTCTAATATTTTTCCCCTTTCAGTAACATGAGATCTGTTTCACTATAGATCCTGGCAGTCAAGATCAGTAGTCCATCACAATGCACATTCAATACCAGTAGTGAGGAAGGAGACACACTGGTGTTGCATTTACTGCTTAACAAGGAAATAGAAACAGTGTTTTGCAATAAACACAGCAAAGGGCAACACCTTCTGCTTCACATACTGGTTGTTAATACTGGTAAATGTATTAACGGTTAAGTGCCACATAAATAATGTGTCAAATAAAAAGAACCTCCTTGGACTCATTAAAACATCTAAATGACTTCTAAAGTATTACTGCTCTTGTCTTCTCACACATTTTTATTTAACACTGTGATCTGTCTATACCCTGTTAGCACCTAAATATTTCTGTTCTAAATATCTACTGTGAAGTAGTTAATTGCCTTGGTGTGAGATGTGGCCCAGTATTCACTCTGTGTTTGGTTCCATTGTTTTGGCTGTGCTATTTGACTAATGACAAGAGACGTCAGGAAAGAGGAGCTTCAAAACAATGTACAGTAGCAATGAGCAGGCTGTTGTGGGATAGAACAGCAACATACAGTGGCTGGTAGGGCAGCATGTTGGGACTAAACTAAAGCAGACACTGTTCTTTTCAAGACATTGTCACATTAGCCATTTCTTTCAGCATCACCACGTCTCTTTGCATAATGAAACAGCTCTGTGCTAATTCAGCTGCAGTGTCACATCACCATTGGGGTGTATGGATGAGCTGGCAAAGAACAACAGGAGGGCATGAACATTAGAAGAATGCCATTAATAATACTTCCAACCTTTTAAGCCCAATTCTGTCACAGTAATTAGTTTTCCACCAGGAAATCCTCAGCACCGTGAACATGTGGAATATCCCCCTTTATTCAGCTTATGTAATACTAATTCTGCTGTTTCCTTATGCAACAATCAGAATAGGGATGAGTCATTTTAAGCTATCATTCAGAGGGGAGAGTGAAGCAGTCTGACACTACTGTAAGTCTAACAGTGTGACCACACCACTTTACTTGTGTACATTTATTTTAGGAGAGGAAGATGACAGGAAAGGCTTCTCTGTATTTTCAGCTGGGTCACATGTTTCACCGGCCTCTAAGAGCTTTTAGTGATTACATTTTAGGCTATGCATGGAGCATTAAAGTCAAAGAGCAGTTTGTTGGAAGATGTGTTAAAGTTGACAAACTGTTGAAACTGTAAAATTGCACTGAGAGAAATATCACAATTTATCAGACTGTGTGTGTGTGTGTATGTGTGTGTGTCTGTGTGAGTGATCATTGGACTATATGCACAGTGGTGTGGCTGCTGCTGGAGCTGTGAACTGTACGTTATCACACTCTGTAGCCTGACAGTTCCTCTTCCACCGTCGCTTTTTGATCTGTGACTCCTGCTGTGAAATCTGTGTGTGTGTGTGTGTGTATGTGTGTGTGTGGCATGAGAACATTTGCAAGTGAGACTGTGATGTGCTGTGGCACATCTGTAGAGGGTATTAACCCGAGAGCTAGATTTCTTTGTTCCAAAATACCAGTACCATAAAAGCATACTGACAGATAATGATGATGAAACAGCTGTGCAATAATAAACCCCCATGTTCTTGTCAGACATCTACAGATCATGTCTTTTGTTTTTGACTGTTTGTTGTCTCTTTGGCCTTTTTGGTTCATGTGACGTTAGTCTGCTTTAATTTGTTTTTGTGAGTTTCAGATGTTGGCATGGCTGATCCTGTGAGGTAACTTATCCAGTGTGTTTTTGAACAAGCTGGCACATATGTACATTTTAGGATGAACTTATTCCTTTCTTTGTCTGACCAACACTCCAAAACCCAATGATATTAAAGTTGCAATGATGTTCAATCAATCAGTCAATCAATCAATCAACTTTAATTTGTAAAGTGCTTAATCACATCTACAGACATTTCGAAGCGCTTGTTCAGCAGCAAATTCATACACCAGCAAATGTTTTTTTCTTCTTGTGGATAAATGACTTAAAAATGGCATTTATCTATTTAATGTGTGTGTGTTTTTTATGATATGTTAGGCCAATTACTGGTTATGGCACCATGTAACAGCAAAACGCCTGTTCAAATCAGAAACCTTTGCATCATCTCATACTTCTTTCTTTTTGCCTATTTTCTGTCTGCCGTGAAAAGCTGAAACTGGCCAAAAGATTTGCAGTGCTGAAAATGATTATTAAGTTTTAATTGCACCTCTTATTTGTTCATCTGTGATTTTTTTTATTGTTAGACAACTTGTTAGGGCAGTTACAGGACAAGAGGCTTGATTAATATAACACAGTTAGCAAATAGCTCCACAAACATACAAAGGATCTTGAATAGGGGTGCAACAAGTAATCAACCTAGTTGACAGACATCAGTGACTAAATTAGCTGCAAACAAATTTTTTTAAAGATTTATTTTTGGCATTTTATGCCTTTATTGAATAGGACAGTGGATAGAGTTGGAAACGGGAAAATGGGGAAGGACATGCCCGAGGTCGGAATCGAATCCGGGACAGCCGCTATGCCTTAGCACTTGGGTCAGGCGACATAACCGTTAGGCTATCGGAGCGTCCAGCTGCAAACTAATTGAATTGCCTCATAGTTGGTGGACATCATTGTGAGTGTTTTTGCATGCACTCAGAATGCTCTGACGTTAAGGCATTACAGCTTACTGACGTGAAATGTGTCATGAGTCGGTGTGAGTTGCTGTCTAATGTTATTATATTGAAGGACTACCTTCTTGAGGTCTAGGGTCACAGAGTTCACTGCTAATGTCAGCACGGGACAACCTAACCATCAGGGAAGATGTTGTTTAAGCTACAGTTACAGTAGTGGTAGTCTTGCTTAACCAGCACATTCTATAGAACATAATGGCCTGGTAGCACCTCACTATCATTCTACAATAAGTCACAGTTGTTGTGGGCGGGGCTAAGCAAAGAATGCAACTTTGGTGATTTTCTCAAAATATTGATCGGTGGAACATTTGGATGCAGGGATACAAGCACTGTGAATAAAATGATGATCCACAGGAGAAAACTATCAGGGTTGACTTCCTGCACGATCCAAATGCTCTGCAAAACATGCCATTTTCAGTGGGATAGGTTGCTGTTTCTTGTAGTGAAATAGTCAATGACATGCAGATAGGAAGGAGAGGACGAAGCCACCTGAACTGACCAGCCAATGGCAGGCTCATTAGGGCTGGTCCGAATAGCAGTTTCTGTGCTCCGGATATTCGGGTCCAGCCCTAAGGCTTATACCCGCATCCTACATCTGGTGAGTCGGATGACAGTGGTGCGTCTTGGTTGGAATGCTCACGATGAGTAACATCTAAAATGATCAGCTCTACTAAGTCAAGGACAATATTCCAGCCTTGGGTTGACAGAGCACATCTAGTGAGGTGTTGTAGCAGTAGCTCGTATAACTGTAAAGCACTGTATCATAAATGTACACAACAGTAGTCTTACTTGTGTGTATTGTTAGTGAGCACATGCCTAACACAACTGCAAGCTGGATTTAAAAGCTGATAGCTAACTAAAAGCCACTGAGTGTGCTATTCATAATCTGAATAGGTCATTATTTGCTTCAGTAATTGATCGATGTTTGACTATCAAAATAGCCATTAGGGGAAGAAGCTCGTAGATACTGTCAACTTACATTTTTTATCAGAGAGGTGAGGCCTCTGTGACTTTCACTTCTTCTTCTTTTTTTTCTGACCTATCCCCTCAGGATACCTCCTCTTGGCTTTAAAAGACTGACATTCACTATGCCTCCACTGCACATGGATTAGTTATTGCTTGACCTCTAGCTCTGTAACTGGAGGTATGTGACTGAGTGCTACGAGCTGTGGCTTTTTGACCAGCACACATAGTGTACACAAACACACACATCTGAATGTCAGTTAACTTGTGTTCTTAGAGTTACCCTCTCTCCTTCAACTCTGCTAGGTTTCCCCTCGTCAGCAGCTAATTGGCTTTTCTTTGTGTCTCTCTGGGACCTGCTTCAATGCATGTGGAGGTGGGCTGGTCTGACCCTGCTGTCATCTCAGAAACTAAGTCAGTAGTTGCCTCCTTGTGAACTACTGTCAGAGTGGAGGCAAACCACATGATCTTGAAAAGCAGAACGTGGTATAGTTTCCATTCCAGACAGACTAGTTGCATTACAGTGTTTACAGCTGTGAAAATGAAAAGAAGAGATACCAAGAGATGATATTTTTTAGTTATGAAGTAAGTGTAAATGTTTTCCAGGCTTTTCCGATGGTATATGCTCATATTCTCAATGACTGTATAGCAGTTCTTGTCAAGCTCTCGCTGAAGTGCTTTAAACCTCTTCATGTGTGTTTTTAGCTGCTCTCTTGTAGTTCAACTGTTGTGCTTCCTTGAACAAGCTAACTTTTCTCAGCTATGGAGGTGTTACACATAATTTCTTTAAAAAGAGGACAAAGTGCTTTGTTTCCCAAGGTCTGAAGTTTCCTTTGTATGTTTAAAGGGGCCTTCCATTGACGTTACCCATGCCCAGGTTCATTCTTTAAGGCTCCTGCTCAGCTAGTGAAGACAGTTCTGTTTGCTATGGCTTGGAGGGAGCTTTCTAACCTTTGCAAAAAAGCAAAATGTGCTATTTTCTTTCTGGAGCCATCTTTCCAGGCCAGGTTCTAGCAGACTAGGTGTATGATCTACCGTATTGGCCCTAATAGACGACCCTGATTATAACCCCTGCTCTATTTCCTTCTTCAACAGCCAGGTTGATCGCTGTTAACTTGAAAGCTGCATCATGTGCATTTCTCTGTGTGTTTTCCATGATGAGGGTGTATGAAGCTCAAAATGACTGATCTGAAGAATTTAGTGTGAGTGCGTCCGTAAAAAGCCATAAATTAGCCGCATCATTGTTTAAGCTGCAGGGTTCAAAGCGTGTGAAAAAAGTAGCGGCTTATAGTCCGGAAATTACGGTATGTAACTTGGTAAGTAATTCTAACATGACTCTAATATTTGGGATTTCTCTATCACATTGATTATTTTCTCATCAAATCAAATGAATACAATAAAAACATTTGAAGTGAGAAACATAAAAAGAAAAGGTTGAATTGGCATGGAATAGCCCTGTGGTTGGTTTAAAGACGTGGTGCTAGAAGCAGCACTGAATTTGATCCTCTTTTCTGACACTGGTGGAAGGTTGATGCAAGTTATCTTTGGTCACCAGAGATCATTGGACATGCCTCACAGTGAGATCTAAAACACCAGTCAAAGTGTTTTGGGTTGATGACCAATGAATTTGTCTGGAACCACACTTGGTTATACTCTATACTCTTGTCGCGACCCAAATTTTTCAAGTTTGCTGTTCCTGTTAACACATTAAGGTTTATCTGGGTGTAGTCTCAGCACATTTTGATACAGCCTGGGAAAATTTTGGCTTATTTTTTGCTCATTTTGGTATATTTGGACACTTTTGCCAGGTTCTGGGCATATTTTGTCCCATTTTAACAGATTCTGAGCACATGTTGGTTTATTTTTGGCACGTTTTAGCATAAATGTCTCTGAGCTGGCAGAGCCACATCTAGAGGTAAATAGTGGACAACTACTGGTGTCACCACCACTAAATATCCTGCTATTGAAAGCAAATCATGTCATAAGAAACACGTACTTTAGAATAAAAGACTTTATACCACTACTTTAGGGAGGCATGCTTCTGCAACCCTTTAAAAATGGCTTCGCGACCCACTTTTGTGTCCCGACCCACCAGTTGAGAACCACTGCTCTACAGCATAAAGTTGTGCAAGAGGTGTTTTGATGATGGGATGAATTTTCAAATGCTAACGCAGGCTGGGAGCTAAATGTCTGTCAGCAGAGAGCAGCTTTAGCTGTTAATGTTCAGGCGCAGCACACCTCTGATGTCATGCTTCAAACAATAAAC